>JANAVB010028818.1:24602520-24772520 GCA_029216955.1 Iris pallida | reverse complement strand
AAATATTGTTGGATTCATGGTTGATGTTTCTCTGTCGAGTGAAGTATAGTTTATAATATGAGAATGATGAATCTCATCCATTTTGGATCAATGATGGTTTGATTAATAGTAATATCATTTATATTTATTTTTACAGGTTGATGCATCTAATGTATATTGAGAGAAATATTGATCAAATATTATTTCTAAAAAATAAATAAAAATTAATTGTAAGGGTTTTGCAAGTGTTGCAAGAAACCAATATTTCAAATGCCTACAAAACGTTGCAATATTCTTCTATAATCGTTGTCAATTTATTTCTATTCTCAAGGGTTTCTAAAAATGTTATAGATTACTTGAATAGAATTGTTGCCATACAAACTAAACTCGTTGCAAAAGCCTGCTCGAAATCGTTGCACATTTATTATTTTTTGCAACAGTTTTTCACATCGTTGCTTATTCTTTTTGCAACCATTACTTAATCGTTGTCTTAAAGATTTATCTGCCATGGTTTTTAACTGTTGTCTAATCCCCGTAACGGTTTTTAATCGTTGCATGAAATATTTAGGCTACAGTTAGTAACCGTCGCGCTTTAGTCAATAGCTACAACGGTTTATTCATCGTTACCAAATATATTATTAACAACACCATACAACCGTTGCGCATTAATGCCAGACCCGTTGCATAATACGTTAATTGCAACTATTTATTGAACTGTTGCAAATATCTTCGATAACCGTCGCAAGAGGAATCTGCAACGCTCACTATGACAATGGTTACAATAACCGTTGTAAATTGATTTCACAACAGTTTATAATAATTTTGCAATGGTTTTTGACCGTTGTAAAACACCCATATTTCTTATAGTGCAATTTTTGTAAGGCTTCCCTACGTGAGAGGGAGATTGTGATGTATATGGTGTCATAGGAATAGATTGCTAAGATTTACAATCAATTTTTTATTTATAATTGTATACATATATCTTTAGTTTATTCCAATCTTAAATCCTTATACATATCTATAAATACTTCTTTTAAATCGTTGTTCTATTTATCTATCTATCATTTGATAGAATCATATATATATATATATATATATATATATATCGGCTACCGTTTGAATCGGACTAGCTGCTGGGATTCTAATCTTAAATCTATGTTGTATGATTCGTAAGTTTTACATCCTTGTTAAAGTCGTTGTTGATTATTATTTTCATCGGTAGTGACCTGTTTATCTCGGTTTTTGGGCAAAACCGCAGCCGTCAACGGATTTGATGTGTCTTTACCGGCTACCGTTTGAACCAGACTAGCTGCTGGGATTGTGGATCCAACAGAATCCACAACTTGGTTTTTAGGCAAAGCTACAGCCATTAACGGACTTGATATGTCTTTACCGGTTGCCGTTTGAACCGGACTAGCTGCTGGTTTTATAGACTCAACAGAATCTCTTACTGCATTCACAGGAGAATGCACATCTATCTCATCCTTTTTATTAAAGTCCAAAGGATAGGTCTGCTTTGGTGGAAATTTATTTTGGAAATCCATTCTTTCTAAGTATGCTACCTTCTGAATAAGCTGTTGTTTTTCTCTGACGAGAACTTATATATTTTCGTTTAACCTTTTAGCAGTTTTAGAGAGTGCCTCACAATGATCACAAAACAAAAACTTTTTATTAGTATCATGGATATTAGAAAATTAAAGAGGCTTGTCTTGTATACTTCTTAGAGATGGAGAAACAAAATAATTATTCCAAGATATTGTCTTGCTAAGTCTAATGCTTCTGATAAATAATAAAAATCTTTATAAAATGGACTAGTAAAGTCTTTTATATTCTCAAGTACCGCTATCCAGGTATGATATACTCTTGGAACCTTTCCTCTAAATACAACATAAAATTTAAAGTTGGTCTTTGTCTGGCTAAATAGTTCTGACAATGCATTCATGCTTGCTAGAAAATATTTTTGATCTTTTTTATTAAAAGAAATCCATAAGTTTTCTACTAAGCATTTCTGCTCCTTTATAAGAGATATATGTGTCTGAGTTGTAAAAGAGATATTACTGTTTGGAATTACTAATAATTCTATGCTACCAAATCTTAGTCTCTCTTGGAAATAAGAAGTCTGTGCTACCTGATTCTGACTAAAATTATTCTGACTACTACCATAGTGTTGGAGTATTCTTTGATCAGGAGGCCTGTCCATTTGTGACATAAAAAAGTTTCTGTTAGAGAAGGCATACTTGTAATAGATTTTATTATTTTTTTTGTAATTTTTGTGCATTTGTTTTTGTGTTGCTTTCTATTCCCACTATGCTTCCTCGAGAACTCTGATAAATTAGACGACTAAGTATGTCTGCTGTTATGTTATTAATTCCTTTAATATGTTCAAAAGAGATCTGCAAACCAGTGTAAAGACAACGATCGATGAAATTAAGCTAACGTCGTCTTGTAGACCTTTTGCTGTCTAAATTCATTTTATTATGGAAAGCAACTATTGCCTTGCAATCTGTTCTGATAGTGATTTCTTTCTTTGATATTATAAATAACTCAAAGCTGTCTAAAGCATAAGAGATTGCTAATAGTTCAGCGTCTGTGCCGCTAATATTTTCTTTCTCTTTATATCTTCCACTGGCATATCTGTATATTTTTTCTGTATTTTTGTCTGAATACTTGTTTGGTTTAGCCAGGAGAACAGCTCTCCAACTGAGATTACTTCCATCTGTTTCTATAATTAAATAATCTGTATCAGGGGTAATTGTAATTCAAGTAGTTTTTTAATAAGTTCCTTTATTTCACTTACTATCTTAATGTCTTCATGGTTAAAATATTTCTGTCCTATTTGAGAAGTTTTAGCATCTAAAGGACCAACAATTTTTCCTAGGTCTTTTATAAATGATCTAACATAGTTTACTAATCCTAGAAATTGTTGTATTTTTTTTAGATTTTCTAGCTTATCTGGAAACTCAAGGGCCTTTTGGGCTATATGTGGTTGAAGCCTAATGTTTCCTTCTCCAATAATAACTCCCAAAACTTCTATCTAAGGTTTGAATAGATGAATTTTCTTTTTACTAATTATTAGTCCATGATTTATAAATTCTGAAATAATGATTTATAAATGTCCTCTATGTTCTTGTCTATTTTTGCTAAAAACTAAAATATCATCTATGTATGCAATTAAATTTTTTTTATGTTTTAGAAAAATATCGTCCATCTTTCTTTGAAAAATAGGAGGTACAGTCTTTAAGCCAAAAGGCATAACGAGCCATTCAAAATGTCCCTCTGGACAAGTAAAGACGGTCCACTCAACACTCTTTGGATGCATTTTTATTTGCCAGAATCCAGATTTTAGATCAAATTTACTAAATATTTTACAATTTTGTATCTTATTAATTAGCTGAGTTTTATCGGGTATAGTATACCCGTCATCTCTAGTATTGTCATTAAGTCTTCTATAATTTATTACCATTCTGCCTTTCTTCGTACTATTTCACTATGATTTCTAACAATAAAATCTGCAGATCTGTGAGGACTCTCAGATCTTCTAAAGAAATTTCTATTAGGTCTTTTTCCTAGAGATGAGGTGGGTGCCGAGCACAGATACATACCTGTGGAAAAGGAATGTCTTGCACTGGTATTTTCTATCAAGAAGACACGTTACTATGTGTCTGGGCAGACTATCCACATCATATCTAAAGTTAATCCTCTCAGAATACTCATGACTAAACCGGGTTCTCTTAATTTCTGTTTAGCTACATGGGCAATGCTGTTGACTCCATACGATATGTTGTTCGTTCCACAGAAGGCAATAAAAGGCCAAGCGTTAGCTGATTTCCTAACAGCTCATCCAGTGCCAGAATCTTCCAAACTCTACGATAAAATCCCCGATGAAGTAGTGGAGTCTAACACCGCAACTGAGAAAATCCCCATTTGGCGAATGTTCTTTGACAATGCATCAAGAACAGGACCTAAAGGAAATATCATGGCCGGAGTAGGCATCGTGCTTGTATCGTCCGACCAACTGGTTATATACCATGCATATTCTCTATTAGAACCCTGCACCAACAACGTGGCCAACTATAATACCCTATTGATCGGCCTTCAACTGACAAAACAACTGGGAGTTGACTATCTAGAAGCTTACGGCGATTCCAAGCTAATAATTAGTCAGGTCCGAGGGGATTATGAAGTTCATCACAAAGATCTCATCCCATGTCACAAAACGATAATCAAATTGGCTTCTACTTTCGCTGGATTCTTCATCGATCATGTGCCTCGACTACAAAATATAGAAGCAGATGCTTTAGCCAGTCTTGCTCCTTCCTTGACTGTTTCTATCAATACTCAGCAATCGATCACAGTATTTGGTCGAGAACTATTCTGTGTGAAAGATGCCTTACATATTTATCATAGTTACACAAAGAAAACAAACGTTGACCTGAAAGACTGAAGATTTTCTTTCGTAGACTACGCCATCTATAGAATCCTCCCTGAGGACCCAAAGGAAACAATATCTATCCAAAGGCGATCCCTTAGATTTTACTATGATACAACTACCAAATGCTGTACCAACGCTCTTACGATGGGTTACTATTACGATATTTATCAGACACAGAAGCCAAACATGCACTCCGTGAGGCTCACGACGGAGTTTGTGGTGCACATCAACCAGGCCCCAAATTACAAGATCGCCTCAGACAGATGGGTTATTATTGACCCACGATGATAGCAGACGCTGTTGAATACGCAAAGAAGTGTAGGGCTTGTTAGTTCTACGTCGACTTCATTCATCAACTTTCGGAGTTTCTATACCCAACGACAGTATCTTGGCCTTTTGAAGCCTAGGGTATGGACGTCATAGGCCCAATCAGCCCGCCATCTTCCAGAGGACATCGGTTCAGCCTAGCTATAACCGATTACTTTTCCAAATAGACGGAAGCTATACCGTTCACCGAAGTGAAGATATTGAATGTGATCAGTTTTATTAAATATCACATTATCTATCGCTTCGGCCTACCTTGCACTATCATCCATGATAATGGTCCACTATTCACGAGCCGTGCATTCTATCGGTTCTGCGATAAGAATCGAATCCAGAATATAGCCTCTACTACCTACAATCCAGCGGCTAATGGGTTAGCAGAAGCCTTCAATAAAACCATTATTAAACTTCTCAAGAAGTTCGTGTCTTCAAACAAGCATGATTGGAATGAGAATCTCGGCGAATGTCTCTGGGCCTATCGTACAACGGTCTGGACTCCAACAGGCAGTACGCCATTTTTTCTGGTTTATGGGAGCGAAGCAGTTCTTCCCCTAGAAATCCAGATTCCCTCTCTTCGAGTAGCCTTAGCCAGTGAGTTGACTGCCGAAGAAAGTTACCGTCTGCGACTATAGGAGCTCGAAATTCTAGATGAAAGATGCTTATTAGCTCAGCAGCGTATTGAGCTATACCAAGCAAGCCTTTCCAGAGCCTTCAATAAAAAGGTGAAGGAAAGAATCTTCCAAGTTGGTGATCTAGTCTTAGCAGTGAAAAGACCAATGGTCATGACGCACAAGACAGAAGGAAAATTCTAGCCTAAATGGGAAGGTCTTTTTGTTATAGAATCAGTATATTCTTACGGTGCATATCAACTAACCAAGCCTGATGGTGACTTGCTCATGATGCCGATCAACAGCAAGTTTATAAAGAAATATTATGTGTAACAACGTTCACATATACCCTATTTTAATCACTTAAATATATAGTGTAATATTTATGTGATTCAAAAAATCATCTAACTATTATCCTCATTTCAAGAGTCTTGAATACGCCATGGATAATAGGTCCTCTAAAAAGATTCTCCAGTAGAATCATTTTCGTTTTTTTACTCTGCCCAAACTCGGTCTGACGAAAATAAGTCACGTTCCTATTACCTCTGAATTGTTTTCCGATAATTATTTCCCCAATGGGATGATTAAGAAACATTTTGCCACGTCCATATAACCTCTGAGCAAAGCATTCATCAAGGATAATCACGTCCATATTACCTCTTATTTATCTACTCCTACCTAATGTTATATATCCTTCCACGTCCATATTATCTCTGGTCAGATATAGAACATCCTCTGCTATTACGTCCATATTACCTCTATTAGCAGCTTCTTTCAACTTATTATCTATATTCAAGAACCCTAAATATAAAACGGATAATAGGTCCACATCAAATTTTCCAGCGGAATATCCACCAGAAATATCCTTACTATGTCCACATTACCTCTAGTTCTGATATTTTATAAAACTTCATTCATGAATTTTGAAAGCCAACAGATTTTTTATTAAAACGTCTATCAGAAGACGAAGAAAAAAAATACAAGAGTCTTGACAGCTAAAAGAAACAGTTACAAACAAAAAATCTAAGGGATACACAATCGATTGATACTATCCCTTAGAGCCGCAATTTCGGCTTCGGACTTCGCGATAGCACGGCGGCGCGCCTCTTCTTGACGAGCAGCTTCATCATGGAAGGGGATCAGATTCATGTGCTCTGCCTCCAACTTCACCAGCTGTTCTTTTAAGTGGTCAGAAGTTGTGGCGGTCATGGCAGCCTGAGCCAAATAGTCCTCCTGTCCAAACGTCGATGTCCTCAAGCTGGCCTCCAGTTGAGCAATCTCACTTTAGATTCGTGCAATGTGATTATATTTCTCAGTAATCTGCAAAGCCAGCTTATACTTCGAAGCAGTACGTGCCTCACTCGCAGCATTGAACTGCCCATACTGAGCAGCCAACTCACTAATCTCTTGAGCGAGGGCATCCTTCCTTGCTTGGAAAGTAGCCTCCTCCTCCGCGAGAGCCGCGATCAAAGTCTTGTCTTCTGTATAGAACAGTGACGTCGAACTTCGTTGTTTGGTATCCCGAAATCTGGTCCCCTGACCCTCCAGATCATTCAGAACTCTCCTCAGAGCATTAGCCCGCTCTTCATAGCCGACGATGCTCTCAAGGGCCGCCACTTGGCATTCAGCAACACCCTTCACAGGGCCAAAGGTGGCATTCTGATTCAAAACTCTATGAAGCTTTATTTTTATGACAAAATAGAAAGCTTTGACGACTTCCTCGGCCATCTCGTCATCTTCAGTGGAGGTCATCGGGGAGGATGCCTGATAAGGTTCTTTCGTTCCAGGAAGAGATGCCTGACACGAAGCCGAACCTGACAAGAAAACAATATATGTATCAGTAACCAAAAAAAGGAAATGCAAAAGAGTTATAATTTTGTACCTTCAGCATGCTCAGCGCCAACTTAGGCTAAGTCATCGGTCTTGGCTTCAAGGAAACCGAGAGCAGGCCCAGGCTATTCAAGAAGAACAATATCAAGGCCTCGAGCAACATTAGGCTGGGTATCTTCTACGGCCCCAGCAGGACCGAGAGCAGATTCAGCAACAACCCCCTAAGTAGGCTGTTCAACCTCTCCTTCTACAGCCGATGCCGGCTCACTAATAGATCCCTCCACACCAGCAAATTCAGAAAAGCCGAGAATAACCTCTATTTCTCCCCCAATGCCTTGGGCTATCTCTATGAGGGGTGCCTTCTCCTTATCTACAAGGGAATATACAATGGTAGTCAGCTTCACGAGGAGCACGCAAAATCAAAGTCAAAAAATCTCATCCGAAGAGAGGCACAAAGATAATGTACCCGCGGGAGGATAAGCCGATTGGACTTGATTCTCGTCCAAATCTTTCATTATGGCCCCAATTTCAGACATCGCCCCCAAGAAGATATCAAAAGAAGGACTGGCATTCTGGTCGCCACCATAATCCGGGCATTCGCCCTGAACATCCTTTGATTCAGCCTCCTTGACTGGGGAAGGCTGAAAGTCATCTGCCGGTCGAGGACAAGGAGGGGACACTGTTGTCACGTCCACTTCCTCAGACGAGGAGGCACCTGCCTCAGCTGCAGCTTCAGGGCCTTATGCAAAGGACAAACGCAAGGGTGAGAAAGCTTCTAATGGCTTGACCAAAACGGCTATGGAGTCTAGGAAGGGATCTACCTCCCGAATGGTAATGTCCCGCGACGTCGTTCCACTTCTTTCAGTTTGCCGAAAAGACCTTCTTAAGGGAGGTGAGCCATCACCCACTTTCTTGGCTCTTCTTAGGGCAACAGTCTTCTTCTTCCTCTTAAATGTTGGCTCATGGGCCAATTCAGTTGAAGCTTTTCTCTTTTGATTAGAATTGGGAAAAGCAGAACCATCTTTCGTGTCTTCTTTTGGAGGCACTGTCGGTTCCCTAAGGATAGCCCTCGGCCGTGGTGCTGTGGCTGGCTTCATACCTGGAGCAGCGCCCTCCTTCTTATGGCCCTTCGGCGCCTTCTGAGCACATTTCGCAGAAGGAGGGCCAAACTGACTCCCCAATATCAAGCTCTGTTCACGATCATACCGGGGATGAAAAGTATTAATCTGAACATAAAACTTGGCGGCAATATAGCACAGGTGGGTCTCGGGCTTATCTAAGGGTAGAGTGAAGATTGTCCCCGAGCATCCGGCATTGTAATATATCCAGGCACGCACCCCGTCAATTAAGCTGTCTATTAACTCCAAATGCGGGCTAGCATTTCCTAAAAGGAGCTGGCTGTAGCCAAACCGCCATGCGAAACGACTCAGCAGGTATGGCTTAAGATAGGCATGGTTTCTATTTCTGAGCACCAAATGCGACGGTTTAATAGATTGAAGCCAGTGAAATACCCCAACAATGAAGATAGTGGCATGAACTTCCTCATCTACTAAGGTATCTCCAGTGCTACCGCTGCCGGACGGAGGGGGTACACCATTGACGGCCCAGTCCGTGTCACAGAATCTGCGAAAAAAGGCGTCTCCCGCCAAAGTGTCCGCCATCGGGCCAACGTTCATCAGGGTAGGATAATGCAGTAGCAGCCACCCCATCAAGAAATGATACAGAAGTTCGGTCCGTGCGAAGTTGGCTCTGCCGTCAGGAGTCACCGCATTTCTAACAAAGTCCCGTAGACCCCGTTCTGTGGCACAAACTATCGCAGGAAGCAAGGCAAGCCGGTAGCCGAATACCAACTTCACATCCGGAATTATTATGCTCCGGCTCATCATCTCAATAGTCCCTGAACTACCAGGGACTATACAGTCACGAAGCCAGATCATCAAGAAAGCTGCCAGCACGACTTCCTCCGACAACGGATATTCAGCTTGACGGAAGTAGTGGCCGATCGGGGACTTTTCCTCAGAATCATCACTGTCCTCAGTATCCACCGTATCATAATCTGCCATCCGGACTTCTATCTCGGACTTTGTTATAGGTTTTAAAATTGAAAAGGAGGCCGGATCCTCTCCTCTTTCTTGAACGAAGACGTAGCCCGTCCAAGCTCTTGTGTGGGGGTTGTCCCCCTCGTTCCTTCCTTTCTTGTTGATCCTATGGCAGATGAGGAGGTGGCAGAATAACTCCTTGTATACATCCATCATCTCGGAGTTCTTATTCTCCAGGTCTCGGAGCTCCTCATCACAAGGCACGTACTCTTCATACGACTTCGTACCCCAAGGAAGCTTCGACACTTCCTGCATCTTATGGAGAGCCAATCCAATCTCCCCGCCCGGAGTAAAGAAAGTACAAGTGTAAAGGTTGTATAATTCTGCTAAAGAGACAAACATTGGCCAGTTAACCTTTACGCCATATTGGGTGGCCCTAATAGCATAGAAAGGCTAGCAGTCTTCAGGGTGGCTTCATACATGGTAAGCACCCAGTTAGTGAGGTTGCTCCAGAATGAAACTGGATACGTCCAGCCTTCCATTCGCATCTTTCCTACGGGATACGACACGTCCCCCGACATCATCAGATTGCAAAGCGTGTCGGCAGCATAAGGGTGGAGGTCAGTTGGGATGTCGTTTATGATGGCACCAGGTTACAGCCCCTTCGTGGAGTAAGATGTAGAGCCTCTGACACACTTGAAAGTGTCCTTCTTCTGATCTCCCGAATCGAACTGTATTCTTCCAGAGACGACCCCGGAGAGCTTAGGGGTTAGCTCCTATTTCATCTGTCGTTGTACGGCTAAGACAGTAAACGCATACAAAGGATACTGACGCTCCATCAACGGTAGCCATATCCTCTGATTGTTTATCCTGACCACCAGTGGGTTTCTCAAGCATATTGTCTCGCCATCTTTGAACCCCATACTATCATCGAACAAGAAGTACGGCTTCTTAAAACGACGTGCCCCTCAAAGCAAGAGCTTCTTATCGTTCATCATCTGCTTCAAGAAGGTCTTGTTCTGTTCAAGTATGGTGAGCGTCCGTTCCGTAGGCTGGTTATGACTGATCTTGGCCTGAACCTTGCTTATCATGTTGGTTATGAGGCTTGTGCCGAGGACTTGGCAAGCAGAGCCGAAAGGGATTCCACCAAGTTTTGGGACAAACATGTTAACTGTAAGGACATAAGAGAAAGTCAGACTCAGAATCTACAGAAAAAAACTAGTGCTGGAGGAATCCTATGCGTCCAAAGAGCTATGCACCCAAAGGGATATGCGCCCAAAACAGCATATGGGCACATAAACATTCAAACAACATGTGGGCGCATAACATGCAGCAGCATGTGGGCGCATAACATGTAGCAGCATATGGGCACATAACACACCACAGTGTGGGCGCATATGAATGCTTACAGAAATATGTTGCCTTGGATACATGCGCCCAGGCAGAGAAAAAGTCTGAGCGTCGCAAATTAACACTCAAGACTTTGTTTTGAGGTGTAGCCTCACCCAGGATCGGGTCCTGGACTAGCGAGGACGCTGTCGCAGAAGGAGAGCCACTCGGTGCATCCCCTTAGCCCTTCGCAGATCTCTTGGAGGCCTTGGGAGACATAGTTCATGCAGAGAAGCGATAAAAAGTCTTTTTGAAAGCTTTGAAGGAAAAGAGAGTAATGAATCTTCTCTCTCTTCAAGGCCTATTTATAGGCATGGGCCAAAGTCACCAGAGCAAGCTATGCGCCCAAGCCACAAGAGCAAGCTATGCGCCCAAGCCACGAGAGCAAGCTATGCGCCTATGCACCTACTCTAGGCTCCTCCAGAAGGGGGCGCATAGCCCTGTTTCAGGCTATGCGCCCAAGTCAGAGCAGCCCCCGACTCGGTCAAACCCACGGTCAATCGTGCACCAAAGCATACAGCCACGTCAGTCTCCATGAGCAGTCGTGCACCGAAGCATGCGGCCACGTTAACCCCACGATCAACCCACGATCACGCAGTCTGCATGAGCCTATACTCTATGCGCCCAAAGCAGGACCATGCACCTACATGAAAATCAGTATATTTTTTATGTGGATGCATAACATCATTCAGCATGAAAACGACTATAAAAAGGGCTCATACCTCTTCAAAGGACAGAACGGAGAGCATTTTTAAGAGCCAAATTGCTGCACTTCTTGCTAGTGAGCCGAGAGTTAGAAATTTTCATAGGTTTTCTCCTACTTTTGTAATCGGAGTGTCAACGGAGTAAAGGAGAAAATGCCGCTCGATCTCCATCGTCCCATTCCCTAGAATTCTTTTTGTACTCGAGGATCCTCAGCGTAGGATCTCTCAGACATACTCGATTTGTGGTACCTTGTGCCAATAAGAAAAGACAACGCTTCTTCTTCTTTTTTGTGTGTGTCCACACTCCTAAGGGCCTGTTTGGTAAACAGAAAGTGAGTTGAGAGTGTAAAGTAATATACAACTCCGGAGAAGTGAGTTGAGTTCCTGAATTTTAAAATCCCAAAAATATGTTTGGCTGAGCCATGAAGTTACTTTGGAAAGTATAGTTCTTCCATTTCTATTATTTGGTAACACACAGGTATTTGACATTAGAAAGTGAGATTCTCCCAATTCGAATATTGGCTAACCAACATGGAAGTTGATAGCATCACCACCTTATAAATATGGTGATCTTACCTGCCTCTCTTTGCTGCGAATTTTTCTAAAAATGGTAAACCAAAATTAGACATGAAACATGTAAGCCAAGAAAAAAATGTCCAGGCAAAAAAATATAACGTCCAAAATTGGACATGAATCTTGTAGCCCGATACAAGCAAAATTTGACATAAATCCTGCTGCAGAATCCAGGTAAAAAAATAGATTGAAGACATACATATGTTGACTGAAGCACATACAGGCCAATTTGTATAAACACCAAAAATGTCCACAACATCGGCCAAATTTATCTGTACAAAATGTCTATAATACAAGCCAATTAATCTGTACAAAATGTCCACAATACAGGCCAAAAATTGCCTTGGGGTGTACAGAGCAATTTTTTTGTACAAAATGTCCACAATACAAGCCAATTTATTTGTACAAAATGTCCAGAATAATTAATTTTACATCCAAGGAAGCTCATGCAGAATAGATATTTTTACATCCAAAGAAGCTCATGTGACCATATTTTTAAAATTGGAAGGTAAAATTTAAATGAAAATAAAAATAAAGTCTCAGAGATTGGAGTTTTTTTTCATCCAGCAAGAATGGTTACCTCTTCAACCCATTGAAGCATGATGAGGAATGCATCATACCTTAGTATCGCACTGACCCATGCATCATACTAAGGAGATACCTCTTCAACCCATCACACATGACGAGGAATGCTACCATGCCCACTAAAAATTTGGTAAAATACCCAAAACATCATATTTCCCCTTCATCACAGCCTAGAAAATAAAACATAAACTGAATATAAAAGAAAGGCAGGATAATATAAAATAAAGACAAAGAAAAACATATACAAGACATAAATTAGCAAGATAACAAAGAAAAGAGCAAAAATACCAAAACCATCATATTTCCTCCCATATCAGTCTACAAATATAATATATAAACTGAATAGACAAGAAAGACAAAGGAAAATATATGGTACATACGATTAGTTCACCCTCATGAGAATGCCATAGTTAAGATTCTAGAAGACAAACATATAAAACACAAAAATTAAAAAAAATCACAAAGACAAAAGTGCAAACATGAAGCATACTGAAGAGCTGGACATTATGGGCAGAGGATGGTTTTGCTCTTGTATGCAAGGGTTCTGACTTTTGGAAGTATCCAAAAGCCTTCGACCGATCTTGACACTTGAAGCAGCAAGCACCCTTAAAACTATGAACTTGATTGTAGCATTCAGATCGATTTGTATAAACACCAGGCATTCTTTCCCTCAGAATGACGTAGTAAGACATCGTCTGCTAGTAGGCTGTAAAGAAAATAGGGAATAAATAGCAGATAAAAGAATAGGATAACAGCAAGGCAAACCTAACAAACTTTCATATAGAAGCTTAGCAAATAGCCAAAATAGGGCAAAAATAACAGAACTTCGTAAGAAGTATATCAAAAGGAACATATGACTAGATAAAAGTAAATAGATGAAATATAGTAAGCCATGGTATTGTAGATGGCTGCAACATATCTAAGTATTACACATTTTACGGGCTATTAACTACCCAATGTTTTAGAGGGGCACATAGTGCAAGTGTTCTTGCATCAAAATATTACAGAGATCAGACTTAATTGTCTTTTCTTAACTGTCTTCATGTTGACAGTACAAATAGTTAAACAAAATTGCAGATATATTAAACTACATTAACAAAGTAAGCCATCATAAACTTGCTGGTGGAACTAGTCCTGATTTGGTGGTGGCAACCTCCTGGATTTGAAAGCCTCCACCCACTTGCTGCGTTGTGCTAAAGGCAAACCTACAAACCTTTTAGCCTCACCCAGATTTTGAATAAGATAATCGTAAGCAGCATTGAGGACATCTTCTTCATAACAGTCCATTAGATCCTATACTTTACTACCCACTTTTTCAATATGACCCCCCCCCCCCCAAACGCAGAATCTAGAGCATAACCAATTACGGTCAACGAGTTTACCAAATTAGGCATGTACTCATCAACCACATCTCTACGGCGCTTAAAACCACATGATTGTGCGCTTTTTGATTTACTTGTTGTCTTACTTGGGACTGAAGACTTGCTAGGTTACCTGTTTTCACCAACATGCTCCTCATTCACATCATCCAAATTAACAACATCCTTCTGATTAACTCAATATTGGTCATAACAGGATCTAGACTGACTACCAGTAGCATGGTCATCCCCACATACCACCCTCAATAAATTATAGTTTCGTATGTGTTTGTTGATGTATAGACACAACCTTGATTTAGCCTATATAGACAATGAAAAGACACATTAGTATAAGCTATAAGTAGCAAAACATATGGTAGCATAAGTTATGAAAGTAACTATAGCGAATTTCTCATCCAGAATTACCTTATCAAGATCGTTATAGGTTTCGTCATCCAAAATTATAGTCTTGCTCTCCTCATCCCATCCTTCTCCTGACATGTCCTTCGCCTTCAAAATGTCCAACCATTTACCCTTTTGCACTCTAAGCTGATTTTGAACATTTATCCACGTGTAACTCTCACCAAACCTTTCATTCACAACACCAGCCTCCCTTTCCAAAGAACATTTTTTGAAGGATTTATCCGGCTTACCACAATTATTTGCCTCATCACAATGAACGCTCAGAAGCAAATCAGTATGAGATTGGTTCTAACGTTTGTTGATTTGACTCCCCTTCTTTGAATTATTCTTCTTAGAAGGGGATATGGCAACCACCTCTTTAAATTCCCTTTTCGGATTAGATCCTTCACTTCGGATATATGAATATAAATCCAAATAAGGATCTACCAATCTACTCCAGTTCACGTTTGGTAGGGAATTACTATGTGAAAAGGTCGATGGGCTTGCTTGTTGAAGGCTTGTTGTTTCTTTACCAAAAGAAGCACGCCTTAGCTTAGGAGGGGCAAAGGGGCTATTACCATGTTTTCCAAAATTGTCAGACATTTTACCTGAAAACAGAACAAAAAATAACGAACTTGCGAACCAGCAAACAGAACAGGGAAATAAATACTGAAAATAAGGTACTTACAGACATAACGGACTAAAAAGTCAATTAAAGTAAATGTACACCCAAAAAAAAGTAGCACTGTCCATGCTAATTACATGTCCTTGGCAAAAGACTCCCTCCCAACAACAGGCCCTAAAGTGTACCAAAATAAAATTAATGTACGCTTGGAAAAAATAAAAGGTTTAGGGACAGGTTTAGGTACCCTTTTCTTGGCAGTAGTCATGCCACATTTCAGCAGCTATGTTGTCACTAAATCCTTCCCATGCTTTCTTCACGCTTCTTTGTTCAATTTGTGAACTATTTTACGTGAGTTGGTCGAATTGATATACGCTCTCATTTTCGAACATTGTGGACCTATCGTTGTCAACTTCAACCACCTCTAATCCATCATTAGGATCAACTCCAAGTATAAAATTATGCAAAACACAACAGGCAATCACAAGATCAACTTGGGTGGAGAAGGAGTGAAACTTTTTAGATCCTACAATGCAAAACCGGTTCTTAAGTATACCAAATGCATATTCTATTTTACTTCACAATTTTGAATTCCTCCAATTGAAGATCTCCTTTGGATTCCTAGGTTCACGTCCCTTGGTCTGGGATAGATGGTACCTTACACCACGATAGGGGGCTATGAAGCCAGGCATCGTTGTATATCCAGCATCCACTAGATAGTACTTGCCTAAAATAATATATAACACTATAAGTTTCCATGTAATGAGCCTCTAGATGTTAATTACATACTTGAACTATTTAATACCTTCAATAGTTGTAAGGCCATATGGGGCAGGCTTAGAGAGGGCATCCTTTAAAACTGTCATATCATTAGCAGATCCCTCCCAACCAGCTAACACGTAGGAGAACATCTTATTGGGGGTAGTAGCGGCTAATACATTTTGTGTAAGTGTATCCTTCCTACCCCTAAAACGATGGGCCTCTGATAAAGGCAATGTGGCTTGGATATGGGTTCCATCTATCAACCCGATACAATCCTATAGTTTACCCAATTATATTAGGTAACTAATTTATATTCCTAAGAAATATATATTAAGTAGACTTAAGGTAATAATTACCTGCAAATAAGGAAACCATTCACAGTTTTGCCTAATCTCAATTGCTGTTTCAGGTCCAGGTTGTTTCATCACTACTTCACGTTGGGTAAATATATACCCTAATACAAGATGAAAATATCTTGAAATCGTTTCACCCGAACGCACAAAGTCAACATTGCATACTCTGTTTTTTTACTTGTGTCCTAATATGTACAAAAATATTACAACCTGTTCTTCCACACAAACCCAACGACTATCTCGAAGCGACCCATTTTTCCTTAGCATAACTTTCAAAAATGTCTTTTAATGTGCTGGATCATAATTTTTTTTCCAGATCTACAAGAAAATAGTTTACAAAAAAACATTTAAAGAAAAGACTAAAAAAATTAATTTTTTTAACGAGATCTACTAGATATGAAGAAAATTAATTCAAATCTATAATAAAATGTTATAGGTTTACAAGGTCTGAAGAAAAAATATACATAAATCGAAGACAATATAATAGATCTACAAAAAAAATATGTACCCCATGTATAAATATACAAATTAACTATATATCAAACTTAAATATGTATAGATCTATAATTTTTCGACAAGAACATCTCTTTTGTAGGCTTTTAATATACTTGATCATGGAAAAAATTCTTCCCAACTTCCTTAGAATGGTTTAGAACAACAAGATTGGAAGAAAAAACTACAAAAATCAAGGAATATAGTAGATCTACTACATCAGAAGAAAATAACTTCAGATCTAGAACAAAACGTTATAGATCTACAAGATCGGAAGAAAGAACATACACAAATCGAAGAAAAAAGGAACTATATCAACAATTTTTTTGCAAAACAACACTTTTGTAGTATGATGGTCTTTATACTCCAGATCTATCATAAAATGGTCTTTATACTCCAAATCCATCATAAAATGGTTTAGAACAATCAGATCTTAAAAAAAAACCACAAAAATTAAGAAAATTAGTAGATCTACAAGATCTAAAGAAAATAAAGTTAGATCTGTAATAAATCATTTTAGATCTAAAAGATCTAAAGAAAAAAAACACAGATCGAAGAAAAATTACTAGGTCCACACACACAAAAATATATAGAAGCGGAGAAAATTGTTCACGTACATATAAAATCCAAAAAATTAGAAAAATATGGAGAAAAATGGAGATTTAGACATGCATACAGTCGAAATGGCATGAACCGAGAAAGGGGTGACCAGAAAACAACAACTGCAACAACACTTCTAGCATGGGAAAGAAAACAAGGGGAGTCGGGAGCCTCAATAGTACTTTTCCTCCCACATCCGAGTGTGAAGAGATGAAGTAGAAAGGGGAACAGTGTGAAGCAAAGTTCACCCACCGACTTTTACTCTCCCAAAATCCATATGTATTTACTGCTCTACCAAACAGCAGCAGATATGGAAAGTGGCCCACTTTCACGAAAAGTCCAAATTCGAGCCCACTTTAGTGTTACCAAACAAGCCCTAACCTGCAAAGAAAAGAAAAAAACCGTTCATCAACAAATCTGTGAATGTCTGTAAATTTGTACTTCTCCATGTTCGTCTTTGATCATCCTCTTCATATTGGTAATCAAGTGAAACTAATCTGCCATAGAGGCTCACCAATCGATTGTGCGCTCGACAATAATTTAAATTAAGCCTCACAGCCTCCTTGCACTCAACCACTGCTTTGAGCAGACGACCCATGCCCGCTAATGTCGCAACAAGTTCTACAAGTTCCAAAGTAAAACAAAGAAATTAGAAAGAGCAAACTCTTCCTCGGTGGATGATGGCGATCGTACGCGGATTCTTCCTCGGTGGATGATGGCCCTTCAAACCCTTTTCTGCGATGGCTACCTGTAACACCCACTTTTCTAAAATGAGGGTAATTTTAATACTTTTGTAATTAAAATAATTTAATAATGATATTTAAATCATGTTATGTTTTTTGGTGATTTTTAATCAATTTAAAACTATTTAAATCTGTGACTTGTTATTTTGATGTATTGCTAGTGTAACCCTAGAGACTACTTGACCTAGAGCCTAACCATGTGATTAGGAGATTTATTTCTAGATTTTAGCCTTAGGGTATTTTGGTCATTTTTGGACTTTTAGTGAAAATAAATCTAATATCTAGGCTCATGGTTAACATCTAAAAGTCCAAAAATGACCAAAAATGACCAAAAATTAAACTAGCTTGGACTTTTAGATGTTAACCTAATCTAGATGTTAACCATGAGCCTAGATATTAGATTAGAAGCTTCCATCATGACAAGGTTAAGAATATCTAGATATTAAGTTGAGGTTAGATATTTGTTAAGGTAGATATTTTAGCTTGGGCCCTTAGCTTAAGGCCTAAAATTAAACTAGCCAATGTAACACCCAGTTTTTTAAAATGAGGGTAATTATGAACTTTTGTGTTTTTAATCATTTAATAATATTGTATTTAAATCATAATATGATTTTTGGTGATTTTTATCATTTAAAAACTATTTTTAAGTCATGACCTATGATTTTGGTGTTGCTAGTGTGACCTTACAGACTGTTTGACCTAGAGCCTAACCATGTGGGTAGAGATTCAATTTAGTGCATTTAGTTTGAGGGTATTTTGGTTATTTTAAATTTATTTGAATTTAATAGGATTTATTAGAATTTATTAGAATATATGTGAATTTATTATTAATTAAATAATTGCTTGGTGTCTTGTTAGTCGTTATCCTAGAATGGACCTAATCTAGAAGCTTAGACTTAACCCATGGGCTAAGTTAGAATGGTTAACTTAAGTTGTGGCAGAAAATATCTAGTTAGGATCTAAATAGGGGTTGTAGTTAGTGAGACTTGATTTAGTGAAATAGGCCTATCAAATGTTGAACTTGATTAGCCTAGAGAAGGCCCATAGCCCATTAGACTCAACCCTCCCTAATTTTATTCATTATGACCAGCCATAGGGCTCCCCCTTCCCTACAAATAATCTCTTCCTTGTTCTTGCATCTTTTATTAAATTTCTAAGTTTTGAAGGAGAGGTATAGGAATCTTCCTCAAGCCCTAGTTTATTCATTTTAATTCCTTTTCCACTCTAGTCTTTTACATTAGTTCCTAATCTAGCTCTATTTCATGTCCATGGAGAGAAATCCCAGATTTTGAGCAATTTGGAGCATTGGGCTAGCAAAGAGGAATCCTCATTTTAGGAGTTTTCATTGAGAAGAACACCTATAGGTAACTTCCTATTCCCTTCATAAAATTTCGATTTCTAGGCATGAATACAAACCCTAGGTGTCCTCTAACTGTAGGAATAGGATTCGTGCCATTTTGTATCCTTTACGTGTCCGTATCGGACACGTATCAGTCCTAGAACCTAGGTGTTTGTTAAAATGCTTCTTAGGAATTTATTTTCAAATTTTGAAATTCTAATTACATAGATCTGTAGATCTTCATGTGTGTTTTAACTTTTATAAAGGGTGTCTGGTGTTTCGTGTTGGTTTGTGTCGTGTTTTTGGCCTTGGACACGATGCACGAGCCACACGCCTGTGTCCTGCCTATCGGGGCCCATATCTCGTGATACCGGACACTTCAGGACACGATTTTTTGTGAGAGCAAGGGGAAATGTCCGACATCATGCTCCCAAAATTTGGGAGCAGATGGTTGAGTACACGCAGCACAATCGCGCCCGTACTGGCCGCGCACTGTCGCGTGCTGCGGCTGAACACGCACTGACACGCGCACAACACGAGTTTGTGTCCACTGTAGACACATCGTGGACACGTGTCAGGCATGGCAAGGTGTAGTCCTATCCTAGGCGACCACGTGGGTGTGTGCACGTGACACAAAGTGTCGTATGTCGTGTCCTACACGTGCGTGCACTCGTGCACGACGCTGTGCAACACTGGATGCACCCCACGTGTTTTTAATATACTGGACACGTCTGTGTCATTATTTTGGACACTAAATGACTCAC
This sequence comes from Iris pallida, assembly GCA_029216955.1. Taxonomy (NCBI): domain Eukaryota; kingdom Viridiplantae; phylum Streptophyta; class Magnoliopsida; order Asparagales; family Iridaceae; genus Iris; species Iris pallida. The sequence continues at coordinate 24,752,622 of JANAVB010028818.1, read as the reverse complement.
AAGACACGTACACATATGCGACACCTATTACCAACTCACTAATTATAAATTAGATGTTTAATTGGATTCGAAATTATGGAATCCCCCAATGTTTTGATACTCACTGATAAGCATAGCTGGAATGAGTTTTGTTTTGTTTTAATTTGCATTTCAACTGATTTTAATGATGTAAATGATTAGATAGGTTCACCAAAATATGTATTAGATTTTACAAATGCTGGTTTAAGATTGGTGTTCGAGAATTTATGTTCGAATAAAGTTTTCCCCATTTTTTCTGATACATGTGCTGATTTCTGAATAGCTGAGATTAAATGTGAATTTTACTATTTTTCCATGGTTAAATTGTCATGATAGGTTCAACTACTTGTGTAAGAAGTAATGTACATGTTAGGTTCAGGTTGATGATGAGTTATAGGGTTCGAGCCTACTTTAGCACTGTTAACTGAATCTGAAGTTGTTCCTGTTTTTCCTAATGTTTCTACACTTTAATTCACATTAATACGACATGTCACACACACACAAAATCTATGACACCACACACTCACACACACATGCCAACACACACAAACTGAGACTGTCACACTATTTTTTCCCTTTATACTGTTTTGTAATTTCACTCACACACATTCCTACCACTGAACACACACTTTACACACACACACTTGACATACCCTTTACTCTATGTACTCCCTAACACTACACACACACACACACTCACATAGATTTTTCCTCATGCACATATGACACTATTCACTCATTCACACACACACAGGTGCACTACACACACACACTCAATTCCAGATTCCTGTCATTGATAAGCACTGCTGATTTCCTATTCTGAACCATCCCAACACACACACACACTAATCCTTCACCACACACACACCCCAAACCTGAACACTATCCTACTTCCTGTCACACATATGATACTACACACACAAGCCCTCTTCATAAACACACACCCCGAGAACAAAAACCTGGGAGCTAATGTCCTTATACACACTGTCACACAGGGCACACTAGACTGAAACTATTGACACAAAACCTGGGAATATTTCCCCAATTGAACCCTGTTTTAATCCCAAAACGTGGCAACAATTAATCCACACTGAAACTGGTTTCCTGAGACACTTGAACCTGAGATTGAATGCACTGTATTGGTATCTGGAACACTGACTTCTCCTCAAACACTCACTGCACACACACACAATCTGTTACACTCTACACACTCACAGATTCTCCTTACTTCACCCTCACACTATCACACACACACACACACACTTATATGGAATCCTGTCACACTGTTTTCCTCAAACACTCGCACACATTCCACACACTGTCACACAAAATCTGACACCATGCCACATTGTCACTTGACATTGATTTTTCTCTCATGTGTTGACACATACACTCATCCTTCCCACACTTTAGCCTACACACCACTCACTCATGTTCACAGGAACCTACCTATATACATTCATGTTGTCCCCATTTGAATGGTAGAGTAATGCTTTTACATATTAATTCCCTATATGTACATTGCATGTTAAGTTAAAATTCAGGACTTTAATTGTTGATTGGCTGATTTAATGTGATGCTGGGTTAAGCCATGGCTAGTTGAGTTTGCATATCATTCCATTCCAGTAGTGCATGCTTATTCACAAGCTTATTCACATTATACTATGGCCTGTAGTTAATCCCAGGATTAACTATATACATACCTAGCCTAGACACTTGATTATGGGATACACTTAACATAACCTGAATATGTGGCACATGTATGATTTTCCTTGAACATCTAACCTCCTTGTACTACAAATTCTATGTGATGCACTACATATTGTGACTGAACTGTTGGCTAAGGCATACTAATATATATATATATATATATATATATATATATATATATATATATATATATATATATATATATATATATATTTTGGAACCAGGTAAATTGTTTCTGGAATCGCTCCCACTGGGATTCGAACTCCTGACCACTCGAGCCGCATGCATCTCTCTTAACCACTAGGCTAGAGGTCATTTGTATATATATATATATATTTATATATATATATATATTAAGGAAATGTTTATTGAAATGAAAAGGTGGCTCTTACAGAGCATTACAGCAGTTGTGGAACCAACAAAACACAAAACGGGCTCCTAAAACCAGGTAGTAGCTAAAGACATCGAACTAAACAAAAATTCGAAATTCGAAACCCAAAATCGAAATATCGCACGAAACTCGAGGGGGGGAAACGCGCTAAGGGAAGTGTGCGTGCACGCTGGCAGCCCAAAAAGGAATTGCATGCGGCCCTGGGGGGGTTTAGTGGGCACGCGGCCCGGAGCAGAGCGCACGCCACGAGGCGTAGGGGGTCTATCAAACGCGGATGCGCTATCCGAGAGGACAGCCCATACGAACCGAGGGGCCACGTGTCCCGCCCCAGCGCAAAACCCGGACACGGGGGCTCTGCCAGCGGAGGGCACGGAGAGGGACGGTGGACCGGGGCCGCGCAGAACTCGGAGGCGGAGGCTCCGGCGTGCCGGGAGAAGGGGGTTGTCCGACGGAGGGAGAACCCGACGGCGGGGAGAAGCGGAGGCAGAGAACGATGGCAGCCGTAGGGGGACCTATCGAGGCGACGAGACGGCCGGAGGAGGAAGACGCTGGCTCCCGTGGGAACGGGAAGGGCGGGAGCACGACCTCCGGACAGACACGGGCACTCATCGACGAGGGGCCAGCATCCGACGTAGGGAACACCGGAGGGCGGGGAAATCGTCGTGGGAGAACGACGAGGGAGGGAGGGGCTAGTGAGCGGCCGGGGGGGCGGCACCGCTGGAAGGCAGCCCGCCGCAGGCTCTCGCACCGAGGGCCGTATAGCAGCCACGAGAGCCCAAGAGAGGGTCTCGCTGGGGGGAGTTGCCGCCGCCGAGGGAGAAGCCTGGACGACGGAGGACGCCGGGGAGGTGGTCGAGGCTGGAAGCGGGGAAGTGGCCGCCGGGCCGGAGACGGAGGCCGGAGAGGGGGAGGCTCCTCCCAACATGGAGTGGGCGGAGTTGGGCCACAAGGAGGGAGCGGTCGGGGAAGCTGCCGCGGCACCGGAGGCGGAGGCAGGGGAGGGGGAGGAGGCTCCTCCACTGCCGGAGGGGGCTGAGGGCCGCGAGGTGGGCGCGACCGGAGGAGGCGAGCACCTCGGGGGAGAGCGGGGTTGGGCCTCACCGGGTGAGGTGGCACGACAGAGGGGGCGACGGGGGGGTGGTCCACCGGGGAAGGAGGGGACAAGCCTGACGGAGCCAGGCACTGCTCTTATATATATATATATATATATATATATATATATATATATATATATATATATATATATATATATATATTGAATTAGTTCATATGTTACCTTGCCATGTACAATATGCCACATACCTTGAACCCATGTTATGACACTAGCCTACACACATTTGTATCACACACTCTTCTCCTCTCTAATTTTCTCTATACAAGTTGTATATATAGGTATGCCTATAACATATATATATATATATATATATATATATATATATATATATATATATATATATATATATATATATATATATATATGAATTTCATGATAGATAGCTTAAATAGCTAAATATGATGTGCCCTTGACGTGTGGTTGTGTGGCTTTTATAGCCTTGGATTGGTATGTATAAATGCTAGGGTAGACAAGGTTAGGCCTAGTTAGACTTCATTGAGTGTAGGTTGACCTAGTTGACCTAACCTTGACTTTTTAGTTGACTGAAGTTGACCAGGGTTGACTTTGGTCTAGGATTGACCTAATATCATGTAGACTGCATCATAGTATCATACTTTATTAGCTGGACATGTTGTAACTTGTGTTACTCTGATTAGGAGACAGACACCACTCCTCAGGCAGTATTTTCTTCCGGACATTCAGGATATCAGGCTAGTACATTCTCTGACCGTTTCATACTTACTAGGATTTATACTCTTGCTCTAGATTACTTTACTTGATGCTGACACGTTGATAGCACGGATTGGTACTATATAACTCCACTTTTCTAAAAATATGGTAGAATTTAAATTTTAATTATATTAAGTAATAATTTGGGGTATATTTTCTATATTTAATATAGGTAAAGAATTTTGTACATTGAATTTTAAATAGGGCTTTAAGTTTTATTGAAAACAAATCATTTCTGTAGGCCATTTAACTGAGAAGCCCACAGCCTATTACAATTTTTATTCAGTAGATAAGGATTTCCTTCAAATCATGTTTAATTCAAAATCAACTTTTCCGTAACCAATTATTTTTCCACCATTTCCTAACGGCCATGGCAGAGCTGAGAATTGGTTTCTTTCCCGCCAATTGTTGCTTTACTCCCATGCCACTCCAATAGCTTATTTAAGGAGAAGAAAGAGAGAGACTCTTCACTCCTTCTTCCTAAATCCTTTTCCCTTAGTAACAAGCTCTTTAGTCCTCTATCCCTTCTTCCTTGGCTTCAGATCTAAAATTGAGCAGAGATTTCCATGGCAATGACGATGATGGCGATATCGACGGCTGCAACTTCCCAGTGATCCTTGCAACAGTATGAAGTGAAGACTGATTCCTTCATCCAGATTCAGTGAGTAAACCGAATTTATTTAGATCTTAGTGAGAAATAATTCTTGATTTAGATCTTGAGCGATTCGAACGAATCTTTTGAAGGAATACATCATGGAGAAGTTGACCTAGATTATCGTCTTTATCGAGATTATAGGATTGACAGTAAGTGGTGTTCCCTCCATCCTTTGAATTTAAATTCATCGAACCAATTGTTAATTCCTTTGGTGAATCTGTTTTTTTATTATCAATGAATCTATAGGGACATCGACTAGTGATTCCTGACTCTCTGGATCAAATCACTTTGATCGAACTCGCAACAAAACGGTGAGATTTTACTATGTTTCTTTTTGGTTCATCGATTCAAGTGTGATTAATCGATCTGTCGACTTTGGTTTTGTTGGTGTTTTCTGAAGATTGTTTTCCGAGTGATTGATTCAAGGAGGACCAGGAATTCTCTCCTTGAATTGACACTAACCATGTGTTTGATTTAATGCTCATACCAGGGTGTATCTGTGTTGAGGACACGTGAAGCTCGTGTCCGATTCAATAGGCATATCTTTTGGTTGCAGACAACTCAGGTAAATGACTAATTTCTTAACCTTGATAAGTCAGTGACTGTGTGATTAATTCTAGATATGTCCATTGAATGTATCAGATTTGAATTCTTTGAAATTGAATTGATGGATCGATTTGGGAGCAAGAAGATTTATTTGGGTGTATGGCTGTTAGAAGCTTACCAGCTATTTTGTGTTGAATGTTTGAAATCATTTTTAGTATTTTCCATCCTGACACATTTTTACTGAGTTATAAGTAAATAGTGGATACTGGGATGTATCAGCATGAGATGCTGTATTGCACACCAACAAGTGAGATAGGGTGGACCTATTACTATGAGGACTGATCTCAGATCTGTGGTGTTACAATTTTCAGATTGGGATTAATTCCTGGAAATCGAGTATACATTTATTGAACTGATAGTCTCTTCAAATCTGGGTTCTCTTCCTTGTTAGGATTTATTAGGGATGTCCTTGTTTTGGGCTTATGGTTCTTTCAACCAGTGATGTTTAGGATTAAATGAGATCAGTACCCATTGATGTTTATGTCCTGCTAAATGTACTAGGAGTTAAGGCTGGTTTTAGTTATTAATATTGGAGCATTTTCTAGCTAACCTTTCATTTAATTCCTAACTGTTTGATCAATTGATCACAAGACAAAGGAAATTACCTATAGAGGGTCCATGGCACTAACCATAGAGATAGTAGTATACTTGGGTTAGCTGTTGGAATATACAGTAGCTTAGGACTGAGTGATACCTGATACATGATGCAATAGCTGGATATATATATATATATATATATATATATATATAATACAGTGTTCTGCATTACTGCTGAACCAACATTCGAGTGATACCTGATGTTAAAAAATCTTGGTTACAAATCGATACATTTCCTTTATAGTTATATAGGATAGGTTCTAGGGAGCTGTCCTGTTTTCAGTGTTGACTAAATGAATCAGGTTTGGCCCGGTGCCAGGAACTAATATACCATATGCTGGGTTCCATTTGTAGTGATGAAGAATTAGAGAATTGAGGTTGCAGTAGACTAGTTGCAGGAGACTGAGTTAAAGAATGGAATATATGTCCCATTGACAAGAGGGACTGCCAGCCAATGAAGTGTGAGCTCTATGGACTGAACTGATATTCTAGTTCCATCTATAACTGATTTGGGGATATCAGTTCATGTGGTTTGACTGAATGGTTCAGTCCTAACTAAAATGCTTAGTAGTTGAGGACTGTTTTGGTTATTGAACAGGACTAAAATCCAGGAGTACTTAAGGGATTCTTGATATTTATCAAATTCCTAGAAACTCAGAATGCCTTGCTGGAACATAAGGACAGGGGCTTTAAATTGGTATCATTAATTTGATCATTTTAGAAAACCTGAGATTCTGAGTTTATGTATTGTGTGAGGAGTTAAGCTTTAAGAATAAAGTTCTAGTCTTGTCAATAAGAAATAGGTTCATTTGGTTAACCATGTTTGGAAGCCATGGCACATAGGGTTAGTAATGTATGGTAGGAATAAAGAATAGTTGGCCTCCAATTTTAGAATACTATTATAAGTTGAACATAGATATTATCTTAGTTATACAGATATGAGATTATCAGGATTTAAATAGAAATAGTATAAACTAAGGATTTTTGTTAAGAAATTCTAGATTAGAAATAATTACTTTACATGGTTGACTTATAATTTGTAAATCATTAACAGGAGGAATCCCAGTTTTGCTACCCTTTCTTGATCACTCGGAGATAGACAAGTATACTCCTCTGAATTGTTTATTTCTCATGTCTTCATTATTCTTTCTTGTATCTCCTTGATGACACGATAGTTCACGATATTGTCTGGTTTCATGTTCCTTGCATTATTTGTGTCTGGGAGGGGAAATACTATAGATATATGATCAAACCCTGTTACTACTCATGTGAATAGCTTGGGTCCCGTACCGTGCATGCGGGGCCAAAGCCGTACCATTTCAGGTTTATTGCATCTACCCAAGCCGATCACAATCTAGATGTATTTCAAAATATTGCACATATCAGGATTCAGTTTGTATTTCAGGATTTTATGGTTGTATTTCATGTTCAGGTTGTATTTTATGTTCAGGTTATACTTCATGTTCGGGTTGTATTTATGTTCAGGACTCATACCATGTTCCCTGTTTTACTTTCAGTATTTCCTGTACAGTTCATGTCTTGTTCTTATTTCCTGTACTTTACCTTTATTCCTATTTTCTTGATTCATACCATGATGTACATGTTCATTTCTCTGGATATACTAGCTCCGCTCCTGACTGGATAAGTTGCAGGTATACTTGCAGGATTATCATTCTACCTTATGGGCCAGAGCCCGGGATCTTAGCTGAGCAGGATGGTTTGACTTAGCTTGAGGTTTCAGGTTTAGACTGTTAGCTTTACTCTTAGATATTGTCTTTAGAATTCATGTACATTCATTCTTGATGATTCGTACATTTATATACATAGAATTGTGGATTATGGTGATCATTCTGGGATACGTTTTAGATGCTATGATTATATACTTTCATGTTTATCTGGTTAGTTTTCCCTAGCTTGGTACAGCTTACTTCGTCGTGTCTAACAACGAAGGCTGGGCGTGTCCGACTTATGTCCGGTTATTAGGGAGCGGGTCGTGACATATTTTTAGTGGTGGCCCATGTAGGTCTATCCTATAGTACCTAGGCATTAGAGTACTTTTGGGGGACTTGATTTATGCTAGGGAAGCTTGAATCACAGCATAGGAAATCGGGTACATCGGGTATATTGATATTCTATAAACTCTTGTTGTATTTAGGTCTAGGTTATTTTAACAATTTTTTGTTTTTCAGATAGTTCTAGCACACAACACCGGAACGGTTGATTCACCTACACTTGGACGTTTCGAGCTTCCACTACCTTCTATCACTCTACTATCCCCATGGGTAGTACGTAGTGGATGGAGATGTTTGAAGAGTCCCTTGACGTCCAGAGGGAGCGTGCCATTCTTTTCCAAGCCAGACTTGTAGATACATTTTTTGAGCCAGGAAGGACTTCTGATTTCCAGATTCTCAGACCATTGGACTTCTTCGACACCGGGTGAATCTCTTGTACCAAGGAGCAGATCGAGAACCTGGAGCTGCCACTGAAGGTCATCCAAGTCTCCGAGGACCCGACTTCTCTAAAGGTTTAAGCTACCAGCCAGGAGACCCAGAATGTAGTACAGACAATAAAACGAGACGGGAAGCTGAAGCTCAGGAGAGACAGAAAGACTTATGACGGAGTTAGCAGCTACTATGGATCCGTAAGGCGTCGCAACACTCAGTCGGCGCTTCTTCAGTCACGTCATCAGCTGCATCATCAGAGGCAGATTCAGGTCCACATTCACTTAATAAAGGATTGCCAGCAAGTCGCATCGTCGGAAGTAGGTCTCAAAGCCAGCACCCTCGCATACGTATATTTCTATCAAAGGCTCTGCGCTTCAGTGCAGCGGGAGATCCAGACTCAGATTCAGATTCAGATGACGACCACTTACAATTTCTGCCGTCGTCAGACATCACCACAAAGAATGCCACAAAAGACGGAGACTACGCTTGTACTGCGGATCGCCTACTCACCAAGTCAAAGATTGTCCGGAGACCGTTGATCGTACTACCCGAGAACAAGCACGAGGAGCATCGGACTACAGCAAACGGACCCACCTTTTCAGAATCAGCAACCACATGGAGCACTACAGCAAGGACCAGCCTACGACAGGACAGTTGAAGAAATTGAAGTGATTCTGGTTCCGGAGGAATACTGAAGACAGATTGAAGACATAAGGCTTCTTTTATGTGGTTGGGAAAACCATGTATCTTGATTCGTAATCCAGTTTTCCCTTAAAATTTCTCTTAGCACTTAGTTCATTTCTTGTAACTTCCCGTTTTCTATTTTTTGAAACCTGGGATGATATTCGAAACTTATTTCGAGATATTGTTTTCTATTTCGGTAAACTTGTTTCAATCCACAATTCGATAATTGTTTGAAATCCATTATTCGATACCGTTTGCACATTCATCATCCATGACCTTGTTTCCTAGTGATGGCTCATATTCACAAATTTTGTTCCTTTATCAAATTTGTGTTATTTGATATTTAATCGCTTCTCGAGATTTCATTTCGAAACCCTGTTCCTCATTCAAAATTTATTTAAGCTCCGTCTTATTCAAGACACTGTTGCAAATTCTTTGAGGGTTTTGAAGATTTGTTTCCTATTCGAGATTTGTTCCCTCATTCATGACTTTGATTTTCTATTTCGAGAGTTGTTTGTTCACTATTTTATTTCGATCTTGTCTCCTATCCAAGATTTCGCTTGTTTCATGGATACTTGTTTCCTAATCGCTTATTGATATTCTGTTCGCTAATCGAACTTGTATTACTTGAGATTTATTCCTACTTAAAAAAAATCATTTTGAAACTCTGACCCCTATATGAGATTTGGTTTCTTACTCATGACTTGTTTCTATTCAAGAATTTATTTCTGTTACGACCTTGTTTGACCTCGTCTCCAAATTCAGATTCCGTTTGTTCATATCCATAATTTGATGCTTGTTTCCTATTTCATTAATTGGTACTCTATTTCCTATCCCCTATCCATGGTCTTGCTTCTCGTTCGAGATTTCCTATTCGGGAAGTACTTTCCATCTGCGAATTTTTGTATCCTATTGGAGATTTCGTTTTCCATTCGAGACCTGTTCGAGATTTCGTTGTTAGCCGAAATTTGTTAAAATCTGTTTTCGATGTGAGAATTGCTCCTTACTTCAAAATTTTGTTTCTATTTTGTACTCTGCTTTCTGATCACCACTTCGGGACCTTGTTATCCGTTCGAGATTTGTTTTCTATTCTGAGACCTTGACTAGTTCTTTGTTTGAAATTCTATGGATAAGGTCGAGAGACTATTCGATGATCTACTATGGCATTACAGTTGCACACAGCCATCATCTGGATTATGGAGACTGAGGATTCACTGCAGCCAGCTGTACACTGGCGAGACATGAACTCCAAGTTGAAGTGAATTCAGACATTCATAGGTTTTCAGATATTATTGAGACTTTGTCATATTCTTCATATCTTGATCTCTTGGGTTGCTTCGTCAATGATTGTTGGAAAATGGATAAAGTTGACAGAATATTCTGTGACATATTGTTATTTGAGTCACGGCTCCCAAAGTCCACTACAGTCAGGTATATACTGGCGGGGTAGGGATTCTAAGCAAAGCGATTTCAAATATTTATATGTTCTTGCGTACCATAGAGGCTATATTCTTCTTTCATATGATTATTGACAAATCCATGTACTCACCTTGACTTGATGTTGATATCTCCTGATTAGTTCCATATTTTCCCTCAACTCTTGTAATTTTTCTCCTTGTATTTTATTGATGGATCGTTGATTTTACACATTGTTAGATCTTGATTCCGTATAACTAGACTTTAAAAATCATGCATATATTTCGACCGTGTGTTATTTAAACTTCAATCTTAGTCACGATCTAACCGTGATTTTTCCATCTTACTCTAGTCCATATGTGACTAACTTTCGATTCAAATCGTGCCTTCATGATTTTGCTCCTCTAAGTTGTAATTGAACTTCATCCTATCTCGTGCCTATTTGATTCTTGATCATTGTTAGATCGTGTTATTCCAACTTCTTGTGTGTAATTATCGTACAGGATCTCAAGGCTCAGGGAGCGTCTCATAGTTGCACAGGATAGGCAGAAGCATTTGGGCGGACAACAGCATACGGTATTCGAGTTCGCAGTTGGGGATAGAGTGTTCCTGAAGATCTCGCCGGCCCGAGGCGTCTTTCGTTTCAGCAGAGCCAGGAAGCTCCGTCCGAGATTCATCGGGCCTTTCGACGTGACGGCACGGATTGGCGAGGTGGCATATCGACTAGCGCTTCCAGCCAGCTTGGAGGGAGTGCATGATATTTTCCACGTGTCTCAGCTTCGACGCTAATTTCGGAGCCATATGGTGGATTACTCGGAGCTAGAGGTGGTCCGAGCTTGACCTACGAGGAGCAGCCAGTAGAAATCCTTGATCGGAGGGAGAAACGACTGTGGAACCAGACCATTCCTCTTGTCCGCGTCATGTGGAGACACCACTCTCCGGAAGAGTCCACATAGGAGCGCGAAGATGAGATACGAGAGCGCTACCCTACATGTTTACCTGATTGTATTCTTGTATTTGAATTTCCAAATTTCAATAAATAATTCAGGGTGGTTCGTAAATCAAATTGGATTATTTCTGAATTTCGAGGCGAAATTTTTTTAAGGGGGAGAGATTTGTAACTCCACTTTTCTGAAAATATGGTAGAATTTAAATTTTAATTATATTAAGTAATGATTTGGGGTATTTTCTATATTTAATATAGGTAAAGAATTTTGTACATTGAATTTTAAATAGGGCTTTAAGTTTATTAAAAACAAATCATTTCTGTGGGCCATTTAACTGAGAAGCCCACAGCCTGTTACAATTTTTATTCAGTAGATAAGGATTTCCTTCAAATTATGTTTAATTCAAAATCAACTTTTGTAACCAATTTTTTTTCCATTTCCTAACGGCCATGCCAGAGCTGAGAATTGGTTTCTTTCCCACCAATTGTTGCTTTACTCCCACGCCACTCCAACAGCTTATTTAAGGAGAAGAAAGAGAGACTCTTCACTCCTTCTTCCTAAACCCTCTTCCCTTAGTAACAAGCTATTTAGTCCTCTATCCCTTCTTCCTTGGCTTCAGATCTAAAATCGAGCAGAGATTTCCATGGCAATGACGATGATGGCGATATCGACGGCTGCAACTTCCCAGTGATCCTTGCAACAGTATGAAGTGAAGACTGATTCCTTCATCCAGATTCAGTGAGTAAACCGAATTTATTTAGATCTTAGTGAGAAATTCTTGATTTAGATCTTGAGCGATTCGATCGAATCTTTTGAAGGAATACATTATGGAGAAGTTGACCTAGATTATCGTCTTCATCGAGATTATAGGATTGACAGTAAGTGGTGTTCCCTCCATCCTTTGAATTTAAATTCATCGAACCAATTGTTAATTCCTTTGGTGAATCTGTTTTTTTATTATCAATGAATCTATAGGGACATCGACTAGTGATTCCTGAATCTCTGGATCAAATCACTTTGATCGAACTCGCAACAAAACGGTGAGATTTTACTCTGTTTCTTTTTGGTTCATCGATTCAAGTGTGATTAATCGATCTGTCGACTTTGGTTTTGTTGGTGTTTTCTGAAGATTGTTTTCGAGTGATTGATTCAAGGAGGACCAGGAATTCTCTCCTTGAATTGACACTAACCACGTGTTTGATTTAATGCTCATACCAGGGTGTATCTGTGTTGAAGACACGTGAAGCTCGTGTCCGATTCAATAGGCGTATCTTTTGGTTGCAGACAACTCAGGTAAATGACTAATTTCTTATCCTTGATAAGTCAGTGACTGTGTGATTAATTCTAGATATGTCCATTGAATATATCAGATTGAATTCTTTGAAATTGAATTGATGGATCGATTTGGGAGCAATGAGATTTATTTGGGTGTATGGCTGTTAGAAGCTTACCAGCAATTTTGTGTTGAATGTTTGAAATCATTTTTAGTATTTTCCATCATGATATTTTACTGAGTTATAAGTAAATAGTGGATACTGGGATGTATCAGCATGAGATGCTGTATTGCACACCAACAAGTGAGATAGGGTGGACCTATTACTATGAGGACTGATCTCAGATCTGGGTGTTGCAATTTCCAGATTGGGATTAATTCTGGAAACCGAGTATACATTTATTGAACTGATAGTCTCTTCAAATCTGGGTTCTCTTCCTTGTTAGGATTTATTAGGGATGTCCTTGTTTGGGCTTATGGTTCTTTCAACCAGTGATTAGGATTAAATGAGATCAGTACCCATTGATGTTTATGCCCTACTAAATGTACTAGGAGTTAAGGCTGGTTTTAGTTATTATTATAGGAGCATTTTCTAGCTAACCTTTCATTTAATTCCTAAATGTTTGATCAATTGATCACAAGTCAAGGGAAATTACCTATAGAGGGTCCATGGCACTGACCATAGAGATAGTAGTATACTTGGTTAGCTATAGGAATATGCAGTAGCTTGGGACTGAGTGATACCTGATACATGATGCAATAGCTGGATATATATATTAATACAGTGTTCTGCATTACTGCTGAACCACATTCGAGTGATACCTGATGTTAAAAAATCTTGGTTACAAATCGATACATTTCCTTTATAGTTATATAGGATAGGTTCTAGGGAGCTGTCCTGTTTTCAATGTTGACTAAATGAATCAGGTTTGGCCCTGTGCCAGGAACTAATATACCATATGCTGGGTTCCATTTGTAGTGAAAGAATTAGAGAATTGAGGTTGCAGGAGACTGAGTTAAAGAATGGAATATATGTCCATTGACAAGAGGGACTGCTAGCCAGTGAAGTGTGAGCTCTATCGATTGAACTGATATTCCAGTTCCATCTATAACTGATTTGGGGATATCAGTTCATGTGGTTTGACTGAATGGTTCAGTCCTAACTGAAATGCCTAGTAGTTGAGGACTGTTTTAGTTATTGAACAGGACTAAAATCCAGGAGTACTTAAGGGAGACTTGATATTTATCAAATTCCTAGAAACTCAGAATGCCTTGCTGGAACATAAGGGCAGGGGCTTTAAATTGGTATCATTAATTTGATCATTTTAAAAACCTGAGATTCTGAGTTTATGTATTGTGTGAGGAGTTAAGCTTTAAGAATAAAGTTCTAGTCTTGTCAATAAGAAATAGGTTCATTTGGTTAACCATGTTTGGAAGCCATGGCACATAGGGTTAGTAATGTATGGTAGGAAAAAGAATAGTTGGCCTCCAATTTTAGAATACTATTCAAAGTTGAACATAGATATTATATTATACAGATGTGAGATTATCAGGATTTAAATAGAAATAGTATAAACTAAGGATTTTTGTTAAGAAATTCTAGATTAGAAATAATTATTTTACATGGTTGACTTATAATTTGTAAATCATTAACAGGAGGTATCCCAGTTTTGCTACCCTTTCTTGATCACTCGGAGACATGCAAGTATACTCCTCTGAATTTTTCATTTCTCATGTCTTCATTATTCTTTCTTGTATCTCCTTGATGACACGATAGTTCACGATATTGTCTGGTTTCATGTTCCTTGCATCATTTGTGTCTGGGAGAGGAAATACTATAGATATGTGATCAAACCCTGTTACTACTCATGTGAATAGCTTAGGTCCCGTACCGTGCACGCGGGGCCAAAGCCGTACAATTTCAGGTTCATTGCATCTACCCAAGCCGATCACAATCTAGATGTATTTCAAAATATTGCACATATCAGGATTCAGTTTGTATTTCAGGATTTCATGGTTGTATTTCATGTCAGGCTGTATTTCATGTTCAGGTTATACTTCATGTTCGGGTTGTATTTCATGTTCAGGACTCATACCATGTTCCCTGTTTTACTTTCAGTTTTCCTGTACAGTTCATGTCTTGTTCTCATTTCCTGTACTTTACCTTTATTCCTGTTTCTTGATTCATACCATGATGTACATGTTTTCTCTGGATATACTAGCTCCGCTCCTGACTGGAAGTTGCAGGTATACTTGCAGGATATCATTTACCTTACGGGCCAGAGCCCGGGATCTTAGCTTGAGCAGGATGGTTTTGACTTAGCTTGAGGTTTCAGGTTTAGACTGTTAGCTTTACTTTTAGATATTGTCTTTAGAATTCATGTACATTCATTCTTGATGATTCGTACATTATATACATAGAATTGTGGATTATGGTGATCATTCTGGGATACGTTTTTAGATGCTGTGATTATATACTTTCATGTTTATCTGGTTAGTTTTCCCTAGCTTGGTACAGCTTACTTCGTCGTGTCTAATGACGAAGGTTGGGCGTGTCCGAATCGTGTCCGTTATTCGAGAGCGGGTCGTGACATACTATATGGATCTTTTCATGAGATGTTATTCCCCTCGGGAGCATCGGATACTGTATGTTTTGTGCGTTTAATGAATCATCACGTATCTCTATGCTTTCATTAATTTACGAATCGCTTGTGACACATGTACTCTCATGTTCACAGAGCCGTCATGAATCACCTTCACATATCACTCATTTTATGAGCCATGTGAAGTTTCATGAATCTTAACATAACTTGAACAGATCCTTGTGTATTGATTGGGGATGGGGGAGTAGAAATAGGCATGCGAATAATATCCAAGTAGCTGTAGTCATGAATCACTCTTAGCTGTAGTTATAAATCTTCCTATGCCATTCACATGTCTATTTTACTCTGACTCACTAGTCACTGCTAGTTCTCTATTTATAGTAGATATTTCCTTACAGTTATCTCCTTTACTTCATATTCTTTTTTCAGCGTTTCATGTATCTTACTTTATTGCATGCTTTATTTTTCCTAACTTGTCATACTGTTTTCCTCAAACACTCGCACACATTCCACATACTGTCACACAAAATCTGACACCATGCCACATTGTCACTTGACACTGATTTTTCTCTCATGTGTTGACACATACACTCATCCTTCCACACACTTTAGCCTACACACCACTAACTCATGTTCACAGGAGCCTACGTATATACATTCATGTTGTCCCCATTTGAATGGTAGAGTAATGCTTTCACATATTAATTCCCTATATGTACATTGCATGTTAAGTTAAAATTCAGGACTTTAATTGTTGATTTGCTGATTTAATGTGATGCTGGGTTAAGCCATGGCTAGTTGAGTTTGTATTATTCCATTCCAGTAGTGCATGCTTATTCACAAGCTATTCACATTGTACTGTGGCCTGTAGTTAATCCCAAGATTAACTATATGCATACCTAGCCTAGACACTTGATTATGGGACACACTTAACATAACCTGAATATGTGGCACAGGTATGATTTTCTTTGAACATCTAACCTCCTTGTACTACAAATTCTATGTGATGCACTACATGTTGTGACTGAACTGTTGGCTAAGGCATACTATTATAATATATATATTGAATTAGTTCATATGTTACCTTGCCATGTACAATATGTCACATACCTTGAACCCATGTTATGACACTAGCCTACACACATTTGTATCACACACTCTTCCCCTCTCTAATTTTCTCTATACAAGTTGTATATAGGTATGCCTATAATATACATACATACATACATATATATATATATATGAATTTCATGATAGATAGCTTAAATAGCTAAATGATGTACCCTTGATGTGGTTATGTGGCTTGTATAGCCTTGGATTGGTATGTGAGAATGCTAGGGTAGACAAGGTTAGGTCTAGTGAGACTTCATTGAGTCTAGGTTGACCTAGTTGACCTAACCTTGACTTTTTAGTTGACTGAAGTTGACCAGGGTTGACTTTGGTCTAGGATTGACCTAATATCATGTAGATTGCATCTTAGTATCATACTTTATTAGCCGGACATGTTGTAACTTGTGTTGCTTGATTAGGAGACAGACACCACTCCTTAGGCAGTATTTTCTTCCGGACGTTCAGGATATCAGGCGAGTACATTCTCTGACCATTTCATACTTGCTAGGATTTATACTCTTGCTCTAGATTACTTTACTTAATGCTGACACGTTGGTAGCACGGATTGGTACTATATGGATTTTTATGAGATGTTATCCCCCTCAGGAGCATCGGATACTGTATGTTTTGTGCGTTTCTTGAATCATCACGTATCTCTATGCTTTCATTAATTTACGAATCGCTTGTGACACATGTACTCTCATGTTCACAGAGCCATCATGAACCACCTTCACATATCACTCATTTATGAGCCATGTGAAGTTTCACGAATCTTAACATAACTTGAACAGATCCTTGTGTATTGATTGGGGATGGGGGAGTAGAAATAGGCATGTGAATAATATCCAAGTAGCTTTAGTCATGAATCACTCTTAGCTGTAGTCATAAATCTTCCTATGCCATTCACATGTCTATATTTTACTCTGACTCACTAGTCACTGCAAGTTCCCTATTTATAGTAGATATTTCCTTACAGTTATCTCCTTTACTTCATATATTCTTTTTTTAGCGTTTCATGTATCTTACTTTATTGTATGCTTTATTTTTTGTAACTTGATATGAACTGCGTGAGATGTATTGTGCTCGTTCCTGTCCTGACTGGACCTGTTGAAAATATTACAGAGGATGAGGATAAGGCCCTATGCACCCTATTATGGAGCAAGCTTAGACGACACCTGCGACCTGGTTCCTCTGGAGGACCCAGCTGCAGTACAGGATGCTACTCCATAGTCTAGGCTAGATAGCTAGGCATTATATTTATTCAGCATTGTTTATTCGACTTTCAGTTGTTGTTCTGAGATGTTGTATATTTAGAGACTTGTATTGAGCTGGATGTTTCTTGAGTTGTTATCTTAGACACGTAGATTCTCTCTATCTTATTTGTATGATATTGTGGTTTGATCTATCTATCTACCTTTACTATTCTGTATCTGCCTTAGATGTAATTGAGACTGTTCTGTTATATCACCTCTATTCGGAGTGTATATACTGTTCAGGTACCTTGTATTGTTAGATGTTGTGACCTAGGACAGCGTTCTACCGTCGACACTGTGGCATAGGCTGGGCGTTGTTACGTTCTCGTACCCTCACAGGGGTGCGGGTCGTGACACATTTTTAGTGGTGGCCCATACAGGTCGAGTTTATGTAGTGGTATTCAAACTAGAGTATCACTACAGCCTGCAGTAGGATTAGGATATTTGAAGGTACTCAATCACATTAGAAAAAACTCTTAATCAGATTCTTGTTGCCTAAAAATTTGTTGTATTATTGTCTTTTCTTGAAAATAAACCGACCTCTCTTGATGTTATCGCTTCATTCACAGTGACTGTCCTCTTGTTTGATCTATCTTCAGGATGGTTATGGAGACGCGATCTCAGTCTCGATCAGGAAGGCACCACTGAGGGGTCTACCACTCCTCGTTCTGACCAGCAGAGCTCCGAGACTGCATCTCCTGTTATGCCAGCTCAGGCTGGAATATTTGCAGCTTATGGGAGTGCACCTCTTCCTACTCGAGACTTTCCCTAGTCGTCCCGAACGTTCTCCAGCAGCAGTCGCCATCAGGACTAGAGGACATGGCACGGTTGTTCTTCTTTTTCTAGCGGATAGTGGAAACTCAGCGGCAACAGTTGTTCAAGAGGGGACATGACATTCATGGAGTTAGCAGCAGTAGAGGTCAGGCTAAGAGGCCTCACATACAGATCCATCATCAGTATCAGCAGAAGCCTTTAGCAGCACCTTCAGGGTCAGGGACGTGCATATTTCTACCAGGCATCCAGACAGCAGCAGGACGCTAGGTACAACTTCTGCAAGAAGGCAGGCCATGGGTAGAACGACTGCAGGATGAGGCTTGGCAGGTGTTTTCTATGTGGAACAACGGACCACCAGCTGAGGAAATGTCCCAGGAGCCAGACAACAATGGCTCAGGTAGCAGCAGGAGCTAGGGATCCGACAGAGCAGCCAAGGGGACCATCGTTACAAATGCAGCAGACCCCTAGACAGCAGCAGGTTAGCAGTTGCCCTTCCTGTAGGAAACCAGGGCACGATGGAAGTAAATGCCAAATGAGGATAGGCAAGTTCCTACTTTGCGGAGGATCATATCACCCGTTAAGGGAGTGTCCCAAGTTTCCTAAACGGACAACTCAGGGAGCAAGAGCGAGGACTCCGGTGAGCCAGCAGGAGGGACTACCCTTTCAGATGCAGCAGCAGAGATTTATGCAGTATCAGCATCAGGCTGGTGGAGGCCAGCAGGGGAGAGCTTTTGCCAGGGCAGTCGAGGATGCTCAGGCCATTGGAGATCTAGTCATAGGTTCTGTTCTTTTGATTACATTCCCACCTTGCCATTATATCTATCTTGAAATTCAATTCCATTGTTCTTATCTGCTTTCTTATTTGTTGATAAGTTTTGATCTTGTAATTCTTTTGATTTGATTTTCTTCCGAGATAAGTCGTATGGGCTAGGTCGCCTAAGTTATGGGGTCTAGAGTCTTATAGTCATGTTAGGGCATAGTGAGGACATATAGTCAGATTATGGATGTATATCTCGGGTGTGGAAATTTAAGGTTTTGCGGCCAAGCATGCGACAATGCAAAAATTTTAAATACCATAATTCTAGAGGTATGTACCTTAGTCGAGGGCTCTGTGATTATCGTAGCCTTGCTCACTAGTATGACGAAGATTCTGAGTATCATGATTTTGGACAGACGCATATGATTATCGGACAGTGTGAATTGAGTCTTTGATTGTGGGGTGTTGACCTAGAAGGATTACTACCATTTTAATTTCGAAGACAAAATTTTTCTAAGGAGGGTAGACTTGTAACACCCAGTTTTCTAAAATGAGGGTAATTTTAAACTTTTTGTTTTTAATCATTTAATAATGGTATTTAAATCATAATATGATTTTTGGTGATTTTATTATTTAAAAACTATTTTAAGTCATGACCTATGATTTTGGTGTTGCTAGTGTGACCTTACAGACGGTTTGACCTAGAGCCTAACCATGGGTAGAGGTTCAATTTAGTGCATTTAGCTTGAGGGTATTTTGGTCATTTTGAATTTATTTGAATTTAATAGGATTTATTAGAATTTATTGGAATATATGTGAATTTACTATTAATTAAATAATTGCTTGGTGTCTTATTAGTCCTTAACCTAGAATGGACCTAACCTAGAAGCTTAGACTTAACCCATGGGCTAAGTTAGAATGGTTAACTTAAGTTGTGGCTAGAAAATATCTAGTTAGGATCTAAATAGGGGTTGTAGTTAGTGAGACTTGATTTAGTGAAATAGGCCTATCAAATGTTGAACTTGATTAGCCTAGAGAAGGCCCATAGCCCATTAGACTCAACCCTAACCCTAATTTCATTCATTATGACCAGCCATAGGGCTCCCCCTTCCCTATAAATAATCTCTTCCTTGTTCTTGCCTCTTTTATTAATTTTTAAGTTTTGAAGGAGAGGTATAGGAATCTTCCTCAAGCCCTAGTTTATTCATTTTAATTCCTTTTCCACTCTAGTCTTTTGCATTAGTTCCTAATCCACTCTATTTCATGTCCATGGAGAGAAATCCCAGATTTTGAGCAATTTGGAACATTAGGCTAGCAAGGAGCAATCCTTATTTTAGGAGTTTTCATTGAGAAGAACACCTATAGGTAACTTCCTATTCCCTCCATGAAATTTTGATTTCTAGGCATGAATACAAAGCCTAGGTGTCCTCTAACTGTAGGAATAGGATTCGTGTCATTTTGTGTCCTTTAAGTGTCCGTATCGGACACGTATCAGTCCTAGAACCTAGGTTTGTTAAAATGCTTCTTAGGAATTTATTTTCGAATTTTGAAATTCTAATTACATAGATCTATAGATCTTCATATGTGTACTAACTTTTGTGAAGGGTATTTGGTGTTTCGTGTCAGTTTGTGTCGTATTTTTGGCCTTGGACACGCTGCACGAGCCACACGCCTGTGTCCTGCCTATCGGGGTCCATATCTCGTGACACAGGACACAATTTTTTGTGGAGAGCAGGGGGCAATGTCTGACATCATGCTCCCAAAATTTGGGAGCAGATGGTTGAGCACACACGGTGCAATCGTGCCCGCACTGGCCGCACACTGTCGCGCGCTGGCGGCTGAACACGCACAGACACGCGCACAACACGAGTTTGTGTCCACTGTAGACACGTCATGGACATGTGTCAGGCATGCCAACGTGTAGTCCTATCCTAGGCGACCACGTAGGTGTGTGCACGTGACATGAAGTGTCGTGTCCTACATGCGCGTGCACTCGTGCACAATGCTGTGCAACACTGGGTGCACCCCACGTGTTTGTAATGTGCTGGACACGTCTGTGTCATGATTTTTGGATACTAAATGACTCATAAGACACGTACACATATGCTACACCTATTACCAACTCACTAATTGTAAATTAGATGTTTAATTGGATTCGAAATCATGGAATCCCCCAATGTTCTGATACTCACTGATACGCATAGCTGGAATGAGTTTATTTTTGTTTTAATTTGCATTTTCAACTGATTTTAATGATGTAAATGATTAGATAGGTTCACCAACATATGTATTAGATTGTACAAATGCTGGTTTAAGATTGATGTTCGAAATTTGGGTTCGAATGAAGTTTTCCCCATTTTTTTGATACATGTGCCGATTTCTGAATAGCTGAGACTAAATGTGAATTTTACTATTTTTCTATGATTAAATTGTCACGATAGGTTCAACTACTTGTGTAAGGAGTAATGTACATGTTAGGTTCAGGTTGATGATGAGTTATAGGGTTCGAGCCTATTTTAGCACTGTTAACTGAATCTGAAGTTGTTCCCTATTTTTTCTAATGTTTCCACACTTTAATTCACATTAATACGACATGTCACACACACACAAAATCTATGACACCACACACAAATGCCAACACACACAAACTGAGACTGTCACACTGTTTTTTTTTCTTTATACTGTTTTGTAATTTCACTCACACACATTCCTACCACTGAACACACACTTTACACACACACACTTGACACACCCTTTACTCTATCAACTCCCTAACACTACACACACACACTAACATAGATTTTCCCTCATGCACACATGATACTATTCACTCATTCACACACACAGGTGTACTACACACACACTCAATTCTAGATTCCTGTCATTGATAAGCACTGCTGATTTCCAATTCTGAACCATCCCAACACACACACACACACTCATCCTTTCACCACACACACACCCCAAACCTGAACACTATCCTACTTTCTGTCACACACATGACACTAAACACACAAGCCCTCTTCACAAACACACACACCCAGGGAACAAAAACCTGGGAGCTAATATCCTTATCCACACTGTCACACAGGGCACACTAGACTGAAACTGTTGACACAAAACCTGGGAATATTTCCCCAATTGAACCCTGTTTTAATCCCAAAACCTGGGAACAATTAATCCATACTGAAAATGGTTTCCTGAGACACTTGAACCTGAGATTGAATGCACTATATTGGTATCTGGAACACTGACTTCCCCTCAAACACTCACTGCACACACACACACAATCTGTTACAATCTACACACTCACTGATTTTCCTTACTTCACCCTCACATTGTCACACACACACATATATGGAATCTTGTCACACTGTTTTCCTCAAACACTCACACACATTCCACACACTGTCACACAAAATCTGACACCATGCCACATTGTCACTTGACACTGATTTTCTCTCATGTGTTGACACATACACTCATCCTTCCACACACTTTAGCCTACACACCACTAACTCATGTTCACAGGAACCTACCTATATACATTCATGTTGTCCCCATTTGAATGGTAGAGTAATGCTTTCACATATTAATTCCCTATATGTACATTGCATGTTAAGTTAAAATTCAGGACTTTAATTGTTGATTGGATGATTTAATGTGATGCTGGGTTAAGCCATGGCTAGTTGAGTTTGTATATCATTCCATTCCAGTAGTGCATGCTTATTCACAAGCTTATTCACATTGTACTGTGGCCTGTAGTTAATCCCAAGATTAACTATATGCATACCTAGCCTAGACACTTGATTATGGGATACACTTAACATAACCTGAATATGTGGCACATGTATGATTTTCCTTGAACATCTAACCTCCTTGTACTACAAATTCTATGTGATGCACTACATATTGTGACTGAACTGTTGGCTAAGGCATACTTATATATATATATATATTGAATTAGTTCATATGTTACCTTGCCATGTACAATATGTCACATACCTTGAACCCATGTTATGACACTAGCCTACACACATTTGTATCACACACTCTTCCCCTCTCTAATTTTCTCTATACAAGTTGTATATATAGGTATGCCTATAATATATATATATATATATATATATATATATATATATATATATATATATATATATATATATATATATATATATATATATGAATTTCATGATAGATAGCTTAAATAGCTAAATATGATGTGCCCTTGATGTGTGGTTGTGTGGCTTGTATAGCCTTGGATTGGTATGTGAGAATGCTAGGGTTGACAAGGTTAGGTCTAGTGAGACTTCATTGAGTCTAGGTTGACCTAACCTTGACTTTTTAGTTGACTGAAGTTGACCAGGGTTGACTTTGGTCTAGGATTGACCTAATATCATGTAGATTGCATCTTAGTATCATACTTTATTAGCTGGACATGTTGTAACTTGTGTTGCTCTGATTAGGAGACAAACACCACTCCTTAGGCAGTATTTTCTTTCGGACATTCAGGATATCAGGCGAGTACATTCTCTGACCATTTCATACTTGCTAGGATTTATACTCTTGCTCTAGATTACTTTACTTAATGCTGACACGTTGGTAGCACGGATTGGTACTATATGGATCTTTTTATGAGATATTATCCCCCTTAGGAGCATCGGATACTGTATGTTTTGTGCGTTTCATGAATCATCACATATCTCTATGCTTTTATTAATTTACGAATCGTTTATGACACATGTACTCTCATGTTCACAGAGCCATCATGAATCACCTTCACGTATCACTCATTTTATGAGCCATGTGAAGTTTCACGAATCTTAACATAACTTAAACAGATCCTTGTGTATTGATTGGGGATGGGGGAGTAGAAATAGGCATGTGAATAATATCCAAGTAGCTGTAGTCATGAATCACTCTTAGCTGTAGTCATGAATCTTCCAATGACATTCACATGTCTATATTTTACTCTGACTCACTAGTCACTGCTAGTTCTCTATTTATAGTAGATATTTTCTTACAGTTATCTCTTTTACTTCATATATTCTCTTTTTAGCGTTTCATGTATCTTACTCTATTGCATGCTTTATTTTTCCTAACTTGATATGAACTGCGTGAGATGTATTATGCTCGTTCCTGTCCTGACTGGACCTGTTAAAAATGTTACAGAGGATGAGGATGAGGCCCTATGCACTCCTATTACGGAGCAGGCTTAGACGACACCTGCGACCTGGTTCCTCTGGAGGACCCAGCTGCAGTACAGGATGCTACTCCCATAGTCTAGGCTAGATAGCTAGGTTTTATCTTTATTCAGCAATGTTTATTCGACTTTCAGTTGTTGTTCTGAGTGTTGTATATGTTTAGAGACTTGTATTGAGCTGGATGTTTCTTGTGTTGCTATCTTAGACACTTAGATTCTCTCTCTCTTATTTGCATGACATTGTGGTTTTGATCTATCTATCTACCTTTACTAATCTGTATCTGCCTTAGATGTGATTGAGACTGTTCTGTTATGTCACCTCTATTTGGAGTGTATATACTGTTCAGGTACCTTATATTGTTAGATGTTGTGACCTAGGACAGCGTTCTACCGCCGACACTGCGGCGTAGGCTGGGCGTTGTTACGTTCTCGTACCCTCACAGTGGGTGTGGGTCGTGATAGCTAGAGGCCTCTAAACTCCCTGAAACTTAACCCTAGCCCTAGAATAAACCCTAGGCTTCCATCAAAGGATCCCCACTTCTATATAAACATCTCTTCATCACTCCTTGCCTCTTTTCATAGCCTCTCAAATCCTAGTTTAGTGTTCTTTCCCAATTTTTGCCCCTTTCTTCAAATCAACTCCAAATTGGACCAAATCAATTGCAGTACACTCCCCAAGTATAGAGGAAGCCATTGGTGGATAGCTAGCAAGGATTTGGAAGCTTTGGACCATTACAAGTTGGAGGAGAAGTCTCATTCCTAGGCTTTTTATTGAGATTTGACTCTCAATAGGTAATGACCTTTAAACCCTTAAAATTCCTGGTTTTTCTTCATAAATGCATTCATTTAGGGTTCCCCTACCTGTCCCTTGAGTTTGGTAGGAATTCGTGTCCATTTGATACGCGTATCGGACACGTATTAGTGTGTATATTAAAGTGTTTGATGAAATGCCTATATAAATTTTGTTATTGTTTTTCAAAACAAATTTCACTTTTTTGTAGCCCTATAGGTGCGTTTTGAATCCCCCTGGGACAGAGCATAATTTTGTGTCTATTTGTGTCCAAATTTGGACACGAACCTGTGCACGGGACTGCAGCACAGTGTCGTGATGACACGCACTAATTTCTCTCGTATTTGGAACCATAGACTCGTGCCACTTAGCACGAAGGTGGGGTCAACCTCTAACAGGCCACCCCTTGTGTTTGGGACCATCTCTATCATATCAGACACGAGATCTAGCCTGCACTGTTTCTTCACTGTGTGCACGCGTGAATTTGCCTCTCTGATACGCACTCACACACATGACACGACACCACGTGGACACATTGCAGGCTCATGGACACGTGCATCTAGACCTAACCTACCTACTGACATGACCCTATAGTGATTGGTTGGAACATGTGTCCCTATAGCCCTCGACACCTCTGTACGACCCTGTCTTGGTTGCTGTTGCTGATGCTCTGTTTATTTTGAAATTGGACACTTCATGTCCGGTTATATGGACACAAAATCACCCCCTGACACAAATACATGGTGTCTTATCTCTATTTGAACTTAATTTGGGTTTAGCAATTGATTTGGGTTCGAATTTATATGAACATGATATGTGTTTGAATACCTGAGAATTAGTTCATATATTAACTGTGTAATTGAGATTTGAAACTGAGTTTATTGTGATACCTGAGAATAGGAAATCTGAGAATGGTTTCATTTCGATTAGATGTATAAAAATTTAGTTTTCTAATGTAAACTGAGATTGGATTTTGGGATTTTTAACTAATATTTGGATTCACTTGAAAACTCGAGTTTAAGTTGAACTTAAAACTGAGCCTTGATAAACATGAAAACTGGATATAAATGTGAAACTGTGCATGTTAGTTACTGCTTGCCTTTAACATGGATAATGTAAACCTCAGATTGTAATGAACTGATGGTGAATGATCTCTTGGATTTCCAGGTTATATATCTATAGGTTAACATGTATGTGTATGTATTTGCCTATGTATGTTAATAAATATATAATATAAATGCATGTATGTATGTATATATATGTATATGTTGATATAAATAGATAGCTATATAAGTAGGTATATTTGGAATGAATGTTAGAGGGAGGGGGTTTACTTGGTTGTATGTATGTATTGTATAGGAGTGGTCTTGGGTTCAAGTCTAGGCTTAAGGTATCCTCATAATACCTAGATTAGCTAATAGTTGTAGATATTGGGTGTTAGTGAGTTGAGGCTAGGGTTTTACAATACCTTATACATAGGCATATGTATGAGAGATATGTATTATAGATATATGTATATATGGTATAAGCTAGTATGTTGCATGGGTGTCAACGTACATTGAGTGTAGTTTCGGTCTTGGGATATATATATATATATATATATATAATATATATTTTATATATATATATATATATATATATATATATATATATATATATATATATATATATATATATAAAAATATATATATATATATATATATATATATATATATATATATATATATATATATATATATAATATATATACATATATATAAATATATATATATATATATATATATATATATATATATATATATATATATATATATATATATATATATATATATATATAAAATATATATATATATATATATATATATATATATATATATATATATATATATATATATATATATATATATATATATATATTGTAGAAGCATGGAAAATAATAATAAAGAAAGATCCATGCGGCCAGGAAACCCCATGCGGCTCAGAAAGCCCATGCGGCTAGGAGAGTCATGCGGCACAAGGGACTATGCGGCTCGAGACATTCCATGCGGCTCAGAAGACACGCGGTTTGCAAAAACAGTTCTCCCCTCCTGCATTAATTACTTTGACGACTGACAGCTCTGACGAAGTGACAACCCTGACATAAAGAGGTAATTTTGACTCTGCCATAATGACAGAATCCTCGGGAAACAAAGGAGATCTCTGACACAATCCTCCAAGATTCAGAAAAAGCCACGTAGCCTTGACACGTGGACATTTATATGCGGCCCAAGTAAAGACCCCCCATGCGGCTCAGATTGACGCTGCCCTATACGGTTCAGGCCAAGATAGTCTTATGCGGCTCAATCGGAGGCCCCCTCTATGCGGCTCAAGCAGGGGACTATCTCCATACAGTTCAAGCAGAGGCATTTCCATGCGGCTCAAGCAGAGGCCTCCCCATGCGGCTCGCAAGGATCATCTCCATGTGGCTCACTACCCATCATATGGTTCAAAGGTTCGGGGGGCCACTCCCCAAGAAGCCCTGACACGTGGCCAGTCATATGCGGCTCCATCCTTATGCGGCTCAATCTTCATGCGGTTCAGATCCCTTCAGTGACTCCCAGGACACGTGTCATAAAGCCAATCAATTTTTCAGATTTGCTACAATCAAGGATTGGGTCAAATCCCAATAATCTGGGACACGTGGCAGGAGAATGAATTATTCTTATTCATTCAGATTCAGCAAATCATCATCACGGAGATTTATTCTAATCAGCATTAATTACTGATAGGATTTGGTGTAATCTACATTAAGTGGCCCAGATTCATCACACTCAAGATTAATGGCCCAGATTGATCAATTCGCAGGCCGCCGCCATTCTAAGGGGAAATTATTGTAAACCCTAATGATTGCATTCCCCTTATTATAAATAGCAAGGTGCCATTCCCTTGCAAAGGACCAGACCCCCGGCTTTTGAGAGATCAGAGAGCACCAGAAGACTTGGAGAGAAAAGCAGAGAGAGAGCAAAGAGAGCATTTCTTCAACGCCGAGCAATCTTCTGGAGCCAAGGCTGCGTACCGATCGTCCAAGGAGTAAGGCA
This sequence comes from Iris pallida, assembly GCA_029216955.1. Lineage (NCBI taxonomy): Eukaryota > Viridiplantae > Streptophyta > Magnoliopsida > Asparagales > Iridaceae > Iris > Iris pallida. Next base: position 24,724,471 of record JANAVB010028818.1, on the reverse strand, counting down.
GGGCTGCCGTCGCCTTCCCGAGCCTCTATCGTCACCCCCAGAATCTAAAATAAACAATTGTACTTAGATTGCTGTACCTAAGTTTTCGTCCCTAGGCTTTCTTTGTACAAGCGAGTTTATAACGTGAAGTAAAAGTCCAGTCCTCCGATAGTTGTTCTGCACTTTTCTATTTCATGGCAAACACGATGGCGACTCTGCTGGGGATAAACTTCTCCACGGCTGAAGAGTTGGTGATGCAATCGGATACAGCCAAACTTGGCTCCACGCAATAGAAGATGATCGTACACTTCGACCAACAGGCGTTCGAAGAAATGCTCTCCGAAGGGAGCGCTGGCCCGGTCCAGAAGCACACCCGTACCACGAAGGCTCGCAAAGAGTGGAGGCTAAAATTATTTGTTCCTCCCTAGGCCCTCGATGGAGTACTCTCCGCTACCCAAGACGGTGAAGGCGATTCTCGTGCGGCCCCACTTCGAGCCATAGAAGACTCTGCTGTTCCCAAGTCCGATAGAGGAAAGCACTACGATGCTGGACTTGCAGGGACAAAGAGTGATTCTATGGGCTCCAAAAAGAAACCAAACAAGGGCATTAGCCGCAAAGCGAAGACTCATGCGGCCAAGATTGCTAGCCGTATGAATAATGACCATGCGGCTGAAACTGCTAGCCAAAAGCATATTACTCATACGGCCAGGATTGCCAGCCGCATGGAGAACACTCATACGGCCAGGGTTTCCAGCAACATGGAGAAGACCCATGCGGCTACGACTGCCTGTCGCATGAGGATTGCTGATTCCATCCGCTTGACGTCTACTCCACGTGGCTCCGTCTTCGACCGCCTCACCTATGGTCCTGATCTCCTGTGCTCCCAAGAAGACATGTCTGATTCTCTCCAGCACCACTTAGACTCTTTCTACTATGTGCCCTTACGTACTAGAGTGAAGAAGTCTAAGGCAGCACGAGCTTTGCAAGCTCGGTCCGTTGATCCGACCTCTGACCATCCTAGCGTCCCGTGTACTGTTATGCGGGACTCTGATGGGAAGTTGTACAGAACCACTCGAATCCAGCCCCCGGCAGAAAACGGACAGGGATGTTCCCAAAAGTCTCCCGAAATCCAGGGAGCAAATATGGTCGATCCGGACCCATCCGACTTGCGTGAGGCCATCCTCCACAAACGCAAGGAAAGAGAAGGTGCCCCAGGGTGCAAAGAGTCCTCTTACGGATGTCACTGCACCCAAATCATTGTCAACTGCTGTTGCAACAACGCAATGGTGCAAGAAGACCGGCGGTCCGTCTTCCAAAGACTGCAACGACCAAGCTCAGAGGACGAGGCGCCTCCTGTTGTCTCCTGCAACTCTACTAAGAAAATCTCCGCCGAGGGGAGAGGAAAGAAGACAAGCATCTCCAGCCCAAAGATATCAACCACTACAGCTAAGAGACTTTCTTCTAAACGGTTGTCCACCACCGGAGTTTTCCAAGGCATCCATTCAAAGACAAAATCTGCTGCAATGGGAGATTCATCATCCACATCACTGGGGGTCGTGGGAACTGGGGGTAGCACTCCTCCGAACATCCACGACAATCCGATGTTCCAAGGAGACGAGCCCGGGAAGACAACTCTCCCATCAGGTACAACAGGTGCTGATGTCTCCGAGGACATCCATGACTCTCAAGATGAAGCAAGCTCTAAAGCTGGGGGTACTATTTCCTCCGAGTCTGAACCCGAAGAGAACATTCCTACATACCCCGATGACTTCTCGGTACATGGGTATGACTCGGAGGGCACATCCTCCACCGTTCCTTTCATCATTCCTCATGTAAGGACGGTGTTAATGACGGACAGCAATCAAGGTGGTTCCAGTGATCGCCAACGCATCGACACTCTGGAGGCTATACTACAGGCCTTGGTCAAGTCTGTAGATGAAATTAAAGCAGCTCTTCCAACTCTGCAAGGAGGGACGCCTGGCCAAAAAAGCACGGGTCCCGCGGTCAATACGGACTCAAACTCAGCAGCACCGAACTCGGGCAATAATCCTCCTGAAATAACGGCTCCCACCGCTGTAGATGAGGCCCGAGAAGTAAGAAGAGAGGTCCAGGAGCTCCGAGCTATTTTTCACGCCCGAGAAAACTCTCAAGACCTTAGAATGCGGCAACCATACCCTGCTGAATGGAGGAATGTTCCATTCCCACCAAGATATAAGCCGTTCAATATCAACCCGTATGATGGCAAGACCTCAGTAAGTCTTACTTCGAGGTCACCACCGACCATCTGCCCCATGATGATGCTATCCTCACACGATTATTCATTAGGGCATTAGAAGGAGCTGCCTTCGACTGGTACTGCAACCTGCCGGACAACTGCATCCACTCCTTCGCCGGCTTTAAGCACATGTTCTTGGAGAGATTCTATGAGGTAGGGCAGGACGTCATGATGTCCACCCTCATAGACGTCATTCAAGGGGAGAAAGAGCTGACAAGGAACTATGTTGAGCGGTTTTGCCAAACCGCGATGAAGCTGCCCTCAGGAAACCCGGATTCCTCCTTGATTGAAATTTGCCAAAAGAGATTGCTCCCAACAATCAGTCTCTGGATGGGCGAGAGTCAATTCAAGGACTGGAAGGCATTTATCATCAGTGCCACAAGTGCCGAAGAACGGTTAAAGAAGGCTCGCCAACTGGGATTGCACATCTCAGAAGGGGAGGACAAGAGCAAGCGTCCCAACGCCAACACCAACAATGGGGGTAGCTCCACCAACAATCGAGACAATAAGGGAAAGCAGGCTATGGTGGCCGATACAACCCAGAAACCTGAGTCAAAACCGACAGACAAATAATGGCCGCAAATCACTTACTCCTTCGAAGACGGCCACGTCAAGCCTATTTTGGACATGCTCATACAAGGAGACAGAATTCATCATCCTCCACCAAGACGGGAACCTAGGCCGGCAGAAATAGAGAACCCGAAATACTGCTATTAACACCGCTACGTCCATCATGCTACACATGACTGCTTCCAATTAAAACGGTACATCCAAAACGTCATCGATTCGAACGCTCTGGCTATCGACTTCGAGGAGGTAACTGTGGCAGCCAATATGGTGTCAGTACAATTTGGCAGCTTCCTTCCGACGGAGACTCAAGACGGTTTGGTCCCCATCCCTCTGGCAACAATGGAGATTGCTAATCTCCCACCTCCCCGAGAACAGGCTGCCGATTTGGTGCCCTCACCATATCACGAGGGAAGGTCATGTGGGTCCATCCAGACTTCGTATCAGAAGTGACTCAGCCTACACCATCTTTATTTCGCAACAAAAAGAATGGAAAAGTCAGATCCTGCCGCACAGTCTCGGCTGATATCGAAGAAGCTACAACCGTCGTTACCCGATCTGGGGCACAATCCCAACCTGTGGCTGATAGCTCGGCTGAAGATTATCATCCCGCTATAATTGACGCTCTGGGACCGGCTCAGCCTCCGACGACCGACAAGCCTAGGCCGAAGGAGACTCGCTTTGATAAATCCCTCCGAAAAGAGGCACCGCAGGGGCTGGAGAAGCCATACAACATCGACATCTTGGCACAATTGGCCAACACCCCAGCCAAGTTGTCATTATATGAGCTTCTGAGACTCTCAAAAGATGTTCGCACGGCTTTGAGCGATGCACTTCAAAATGCCGACGCATACTTGGCTCAGGTCAACCTCACGGGAGAAAACCAGCCTGCAGATCTCCAAGACAGCGCGTGTACAGGAGCGATGCCCAATATCGTCTTCACTCCATATGACATGCTCATCAAGACCAACCTGCACGATCGCCCATTATACTACACTGGATTCATCGGCGACGTAAAGGTGGATCGGATGCACATTGATCCTGGGTCTTCCATAAGCATCATTCCGAAGAGTTTGCTACATCATCTTTGCATTCCGATGCATCGCCTGATGCCTACAAGCACCGCCATCAGCGGTTTCAATTCGGGCAGGAGCTACCCAATTGGGAAGATTCGTCTGAAGTGTCAGATTGGCGATCTCCAATCAGAAGTCACCTGCTACGTCATAGATGCCGACACTTCTTACAACATCCTCTTGGGGCGCCCTTGGATACACGATTACATGATCGTGCCCTCCACGCTGCACCAAAGCTTCAAATATGTCGACAAGCATGGCTTCGTGAGGACAGATTTTGCTGATATCGATCCCTTCAAAGGGGTCGAATCCTACTACTCAGACTCCTGCCTGTACGAAAAATCGAAGAAATACCTTGGAGAAGGAGATATGCAAGCTCGTACCAAGACAGCCACAGGATCAGAAGAACCTCTGACGATCCACCTCCTGGCTCGTAAACCTGGCAAGTCCGCACCCCTTACGGCTACTCTGCGTAAGGACGCGATCAGTCTCTCAGCACAAGAAGAGCAAATGATAATCCGGCTGCCAAGGTCTGGACAAGTGCCGAGACCTACAACGGAGCACTGACAATTAGACTGCCAAGAGTCGGCCAGCCATAAACTGAGAAGCTCAATCCCTCTGACAAGCCAATGACGATACGCCTTTCCAAGAAGAGTCGTCACCCCGATGCAAGGTCTGGGACTTCTAGCGATCCAACCACTCCCCGTCCAGCATCGAGTACCAAGCTGGGGGTTGCTAGTTTTCCAACAACTCCACGCTCTGCTCCACTAGTTGAACCTCTGACGATCAAGCTGCCCAGGTCGTCCTCTCAGTTTTTATTTATATAGGGGTAGCCGAAGAGGAACCGAAGCTAGCAAAGTATGTGGCTGCCCACACTGATGTTCCCTCCGCAGATGATGTAATCCTCCTAGAAAAGATACCTTACTTCATCAATAAAAGGGCTATCTTTGAACTACATCGAGCTTAATAAGCTTTGTACAATGTACGCTATGGAACATGGTATAGGCACCCACCTACACACACAGGTGACAAACGTGCGCACCGCAATCCAGCTTATTCCAGTGGAAGATGCTTACCGCATAATCGAGGGAGGGGATCATCCAATCATCTTCGGCCGGAAGGACGATCCGCATTCCTTCACCATAGAAGAAGTCGATCTTGGGTCAGATGCCGGAAGACTGCCTCTGTATCTTTATAGCCCTCAATCCAAATATCTTATACAAAAATAGGGATATAATCTGGAGACTACGCCAGGCTTGAACTACGGCACCGGGCGACGATTACCTTTGAAGCCACATGTCCCGACTGGTAAGCTACGGGACTACTATAGCAAAACTCGATGTGGATTAGGGTATGTAACTCCCACGATGACCCCTGAGAGTTCAGATGAAGAGTGTGACTGGCAGTCACATTCAACCGGATCACCAACCTCCGACTCGGATACCAGCATCGGAGACATATTCAGACAAGTCCTGTCAGTCAATATGGCATTCACCGACGCTTACGAAAAAGACGAAGACATTCCTGAAATCCTTGAGCTAGAGCCGTGGGCCCAACAGCTAGATGCACAATGGGAAAAGCGGTTCGAGCAGAGAGAACCTCCCACCGAAGATGACGTTATGAAGGTCGACCTCGGCAGCGAATCCTCTCCAAAGCCAATCTTCGTCAGTAAAAGTCTAACAGACGAAGAGCGAAAATTGCTACTGGAACTTGTCAGAGAATATATTGATGTGTTCGCGTGGAGTTATGAAGACATGCCAGGGTTAAATCCCGATATTGCTCTCCACAAACTCAATATTCGGCCAGATGCAAAGCCAGTCAAGCAGCAACAGCGACCCTTCCGCCCAGGTGTCATGGATGCGATCGAAGTCGAAGTTAATAAACTAATAGCCAGCGCTTTATTCGTGAGGAACAACATCCGAATTGGGTCGCCAACATAGTTCCGGTCCTCAAGAAGAACGGAAAGATCCGAATCTGCATCGACTTCCACAATCTGAACGAGGCATGTCCCAAAGACGAATTCCCCCTCCCTATCACAGACATCATGATTGACAACACATGCGGCTTCGAACGTATGTCATTTATGGATGGATTCTCAGGGTACAACCAAATCAAGATGTCTCCTGACGACAAAAAGCATACATCATTTCGAACACCGATTGGCACATACTGTTACACAGTCATGCCTTTCGGTTTAAAGAATGCTGGCGCCACATATCAATGAGCCATGAGTATCATCTTCAGAGAATACTTGCACAAGACGGTGGAATGCTATGTTGATGACATCGTCGTCAAGAGTCGCTGTAAGAGAGACCACCTGCAGGACCTGAGGACGGTATTCGACCGGATGCGAGCCCACAATTTGAAAATGAACCCTACAAAATCTTTCTTGAGCGTATCCAGCGGAAAGCTCTTGGGTTTCATCATCACCGCCCAGGGTATTCATGTAGACCCTGAGAAGATGAAGGCAATTATGGAGATGGGTCCCCCGAAAAATCTCTGCGAACTCAGAGGCCTTCAAGGGAGGCTAGCTTACATCAGAAGATTCATCTCTAACCTCTCCGGGCGATGTCGACCGTTCACACACCTCATGAAGAAAGGCGTCTCATTCGTATGGGACGAGGAATATCAGCGTGCCTTCGACAGCATCAAAGAATATTTGTCGAATCCTCCAGTCCTGGTGGCCCCGGTTGCTGGAAAACCATTCCTGCTCTACGTACGAGCAATGGAACATTCCCTTGGTGCTCTGTTAGCACAAAACAACGATGCAGGTCATGAACAAGCTATATATTACCTCAGTCGAATGATGATTGGGCCAGAGCACCGATACACCACCGTGGAGAAGGAATGCCTCGCCCTGGTGTTCGTTATTCAAAAAACGCGATACTATGTCACTGGACAGACCATACATGTTGTCTCACGAGTCAACCCTCTCAGAGTCCTCATGACTAAACCAGGGGCACTCAGCTCTCGCCTCGCTACAGGGGCAATATTGCTGTCTCCATATCATATGATCTTCGTCCCGCAAAAGGCTGTCAAAGGTCAAGCCCTGGCGGACTTTTTGGCAGCCCACCCGGGCTCGGAGTTATCCAGAATATATGAAGAAATTCCAGATGAGGTCGCCGACTCGAATGCAACTTCTCACGATAATATATGGCGGATGTTCTTCGACGGTGCTTCAAGAACTGGACCCAAGGGCAACATCGTTGTCGGAGTCGGGGTGGTGCTGGTTTCTCCTTCCGGATTGGTGATCAATCGTGCCTACTCTCTCACAGAACCCTGCTCTAACAATGTGGCCGAGTACAACGCTCTGGTCATTGGCCTCCAACTTGCAAGAGAGCTGGGGGTAGAATATCTCGAAGCATACGGCGATTTGCAGTTAATCGTCAACCAGATCCGGGGCTCGTATGAGGTTCACCATGAAGACATGATCCCATATCACCAAATAGCAATCGACATCATCTCGTCGTTCGAGGGGTTCTTCATTGAGCATGTCCCCAGACTCCAAAATATTGAAGCCGATGCCCTAGCTGGCCTTGCCGTTTCCCTAGCGGTTCCGAACTATGCCCACCAGTCCGTGGAGGTAATAGGCCATGAACTGGTCTGCTCCAAAAACAACGTTCAATTTGTGGCGAGTTATTCCGCTCAGACGGTCGACGAAGCGCCAGACTGGAGACAACCATTCATTGACTTCGTAATCTACGACATCCTGCCCGAGAACCCAAAAGATGCCACCTCTATCCGAAGGCGTTCTCTCAGATTCTTCTACGATACAGAGACGAAAATGCTGTATCGCCGATGGATTATTACTTCGGTGTCTGTCGAACGCGGAAGCCAAAGAAGCCGTATGAGAAGCTCATGACGGTATTTGCGGGGCCCATCAGCCTGGCCCTAAATTGCAAGACCGCCTTCGCCGAATGGGCTACTACTGGCCCACGATGGTAGCAGATGCGATAGACTATGCGAGAAAGTGCAAAGCCTGTCAAGTCCACACGGACTTCATCCACCAACCATTCGAATTTCTACATTCGACAGTGGCGTCCTAGCCGTTCGAAGCATAGGGAATGGATATCATTGGTCCAATCACTCCACCTTCCTCCCGAGGACATCGCTTCATACTCGCAATCACAGATTACTTCTCCAAATAGACGAAAGCTGTCCTACTTGCAGAAGTGAAGACTTCATACGTGATCAGCTTCCTTAAGCATCACGTCATCTATCACTTTGGACTGCTACGAAGGATCATACACGATAATGGTCCACAGTTTGTAAGCCATGCCTTCTATCGGTTCTGCGACAAGCACCGCATTCAGAACATTGCCTCAATGCCATACAAACCGGCAGAAACGGGTTGGCTGACGCATTCAACAAAACCATCATCAAGTTACTCAAGAAGTTCGTATCATCCAACAAACGCGACTGGAACTAAAAGCTTGGTGAATGCTTATGGGCATACCGTACCACAGTCCGAACAGCCACAGGGAATACACCATTCTTCCTGGTGTACGGAAGTGAGGCAGTTCTTCCATTGGGGACTCAAATACCCTCACTCCGCATCGCCCTCACTTATCAATTGACGAAGGATGATAACTACCGACGCCGACTACAAGAGTTAGAGGCCTTAGATGAAAAGTGCCTCTTGGCTCAGCAACGAATCAAGCTATACCAAGCACACATCTCTGGAGCCTTCAACAAGAAGGTCAAAATCAGAACATTCCAAGTGGGTGATCTCGTTCTGGCAGTCCGGAGGCCGATGGTCATGACTCACAAGACCGCTAGCAAGTTCCAACCAAAATGGGAAGGTCTATTCATCATTGAGGCTGTGTTCTCAAACGGTGCTTACCGCCTCGCAAAGCAAAATGGGGATTTGCTCATGCTGCCCGTCAACGGCAAGTTCCTAAAGAAATATTATGTCTAAATGACACATTCCAGATTATCGAGTCATATACCCACTGGTACCGCTGAACTTACCTCTATAATATTTCTAGACTATCGAGTCACGTACTCGCTGGTACCGCTGAACTCATATTCTCCATTTCCAAATTATCGAGTCATGTACCCGCCGGTACCTCTGAACTTACCCTCACAATATTACAGATTATCGAGTCATGTACCCGCTGGTACCGCTGAACTCGCTTCCACAACATTCCAGATCATCGAGTCATGTACCTGCTGGTACCGCTGAACTCACCTCCATAATATTTCTAGATTATCGAGTCCTGTACCCGCTGGTACCGCTGAACTCACACTTTCACAATATTCCAAATTATCGAGTTATGTACCCGTTGGTGCCTCTGAACTCACATTTCGGTCACTCTTTCAGATAGTAAGTCATGTATGATCATACCTCTGAACTTTCTTCCTGGAAGAGATCCTCCCTCATGATCCACTACCCGTACTCCCAGTACACAAAAAGGTTAATCGATCCACAAATTTCCGAAATGGCCATATCCTCATTACCTCTGAGTCGTTTTCATCTCTGCCGAAAACAAATTACCCCTTTACATAGAGCTTCCATGTCCTCATTACCTCTGAGTCCTTCTATGTACCCTCCTTTATTGAGCCCACTCCTGCTATGTCCTCATCACCTCTGAGTGGGAAGGCTCCGTCGAAGAAACCTTCATACTTGCCATGTCCTCATTACCTATGAGTAAGTATGTTAGTCCTCTCTCGTCTTACTACCTGTACCCTGAACCAGGGTATGCCAAGGGTAATAAGTCCACAAATGTCCTCTGTTGACCACAAATATCCTCTGTGGAGTCCACTCCTTCCATGTCCTCACTACCTCTGAGTGGGAAGGCTCCGTCAATAAAACCTTCATACTTGCCATGTCCTCATTACCTCTGAGCAAGTATGTCGATTCCCTTTCAACCTATTATCTGTACCCACGACCGGAGTACGCCAAGGATAATAGGTCCATAAATGTCCTCTGTTGACCACAAATATCCTCCGTGGAGTCCACTCCTTCCATGTCCTTATTACCTCTGAGTAGGAAGATTCTGCGATAAAACCAACCTTCATACTTGCCATGTCCTCATTACCTCTGAGTAAGTATGTTGGTTCCCTTTCATCCAATTATCCGTATCCTAAGCCAGGGTACGCCAAGGATAATAGGCCCATAAATATCCTTTGCTAAAGTTCTTAGCACAAGTCTACCATCTCTCATCATGCCCCGGGAGCCCAGCTGCTCTACGGTATTCCTTTTCCCGATACCAGGAGCATCCGTGACCACTTTGCCATAGCTGTTCTAGGTGTCCTAACCAAACTTGTCATCCGTACTTAAAACTAAGGTATGCCATGGATGACAGGTCCACAAATAAGTCCCCCATGCGGGGCACACATCACCACAATTCTACGGGCACAACAAATAACACAAATGAAGGGTAGAATCAAAAGTACTCTTTATTTGAAGGAAGAAAAAAGTGCTACATGTTTTGGGACCACGTCCCTATCATAAAAAGAAAAAGAAAGAAACATAGACAAAAGAAGATAAGGCCAACTATAGTTCGGTATTACATAATTCTAAAAGGCAATTCTTCACCAAGATGGCCTCCTATTCGAGCCGTTGCTTAGCTCGACGCTCAGCCTCCTGGGATAACCGCTCCTCATCATCCAAGCCCATGAGCTCTTGCCAGTCATCTTCCAACTTCTTCAGCGTAATTTCCAGGTCAGTCGAAGCTTGATTGACTCTGTCAGCCTCCTGAATAATCAGCTCCCTGTCAATACGGGCAGCCTCAAGTTCAGACTTCAAGAAAGTTAACTTCCTCTAAAGCTCACAGATCTGCTTCCGCGTGTCAGTGATCCCACGGGAGGCAGCCGCTTTTCGAGCTATGACATCTTCACTCTCGTGGCTCAATTGATCATATCGATCAGATAGATCACGGAGGTCCTTCAGTACGGTCGGCTTGGTTTTATCCCGAGCAGCCCTTGTCTTCTCTATAGTAGCGGTGAGAGAACCACGCTACCGATCTATAACAGCAGACAGATCAGGCTGTCACGGCACCTGAAGCTGGGCCACCAGCTGCTCAGTCTCCATCAACTTCGCCTCCAGGAGCGCAGACAGCCCTGCACCACCAAGAAGATTCTTAAGGATATCAATTTGACCTTGGGCGCATTGCCGGAACAAGACGAAAGAGGTCCCTCTTTCCACAGTAGCCGTTATCCCCCTCTTCAAATGACGATGAAAGCTGGCAACCACGTCCTATAACGCGTCGTCCAGGAACTCTGTAGAGGACAGCGTCAGAGGAAGCGTGACCGACAATATCGGAGGAGTGATGCTAGAACTCACCACCAGGGGGATAGAATCCGAGCAGAACGACGCGCGTATAGCAGACAACTCTTCCTCTGCCACCCGAAGAGCCTGGATATTCGGTAGGGCAGAAAGGTCGACTCTCTGGGCTGCCTGAGCAGAAGAAGAAGTGAGGACCATTGTCCCCTGCCCCGATTGTCCCATCATCGGACTTGCCGAACTCGAGCCCGTAAGAGGACCATCAATGCGGGCCGGAGGAGGAGGAGGTACTCCTTTCTCCGCCTGTGTCCCTTCGACAGAATCTGGCTCAACAAGGTCCATCCTCGACACGGGAGGGGCAGGACCTACATGTCCATGACAATGATCAATCGACGTGACCCGAAGGATGTGATCATAGAGTAGATAGGCCTCCTCTCAGGTTAAGATTCGGCTTATCTTACCAGGGGAGGAACATGGAGGCTGCAGCTCGTGCGTAGCTGACACGACCTCCTTACCCGTAACCTCCAAGTTAGATTCAATGGGTTCTTCTACGCCAGCCACCCCAGAGGGAAGTACGACGCGATCAACGTCATCTTGATGAAATTCAGTAATTTCAAGGACAGGTTCGTTAAAGTCCCCGTCATCCTGGATCACCACCTCGGCATCTTGAGACTCTTCTTCTTCTCCTGACACTTGTAAGAAGGAAAAAAGATGATTAGAATCGAAGCAAGAAGGGAAAAAGAAAGGAGGAATCGGGAGTGGCTTGGTTACCTCCAACGCGGGGTTGACTTCTTCTCCGCTTTCTCTTATAGTTAGCTGGCGGTGTCTGGTTGCAACCAGCTTCCGGGAACGAGAAATACTGCCGACAGGAGAAACCTGCCTGCTACGCTTTGGAGCAGGGCCAGGCACAACGGGTGGCTGATCTCCCATCATCTCATCTATAAGCGGCTGATCCACCTCTACGTCTGCCACCGGAAGGGTAGAGTAATCTCCATCTTGCTCATTGCTTTCATCATCCTCGACAGCGGAATCCAAACCTGGCACTTCGACTCTAGTCTTTCTCTTCTTGGCCCCTTGGGATCCTTTCTCCAGGCTGGTACCAACAATAAAACTGGCACCCGATTTTAAACCGACCGGGGCTTGTTCGCCATGACATGGTACAAAGCCGCCATGTACAAGATCTCCACTGACGCATTAATAGCAGGGACCGAGAAAATGGTACGGGTATGGAATGTGTCGTAGTATTGCGCCCTGATACCATCAAGAAGGCTATCCTAAAAACCCAGACAGGATCTGGGACTGTCTAGACAAAGCTGGCTGTATCCAAATTGTCGGGCAAACCTGCTAGGCAGATAAGGCTCCAGAAAAATAGTATTACGGTTACGATACACCAGATGTGCGGGGCGGATGTTACGCAGCCATAGGAGCATCTGGCCGTCTAAAAGTTGAGGGGACGCAATACCGTCAAGATGTACAGCCTCTATATCCTTTGCAGTAAAGCGAGGGACGGATGCAAAAATATGGTACATATCTGCCCTCGCTAATGCAATCCGACAAGCCCGCATGGTCTCATACTCCCAAGGCTCATCACGATAGCAGAAGATAAACGCGTCATCATCAGTTACACCGTCTTCAGAGCCCGATCTCATCAAAGACGGATAATGCATCAACAGCCACCCCATCAAATAATGATAGGGCAACTCAGTCCATTCAAAATCCTTGGTCACGTCGCGAGCGATGACCTTGGATGTGAAGGTGCAAAGGCCACAGTGTATGCTACACACCATGGCCGGGAGGAGAGCTAGCCGGATTCGCAAAACTAACTTCACGGCCGGAAGGATGAAATTACGACTGATTCTCTCGATAGAACCAGCTCCTCCAGAGACCACACAATTTCGTAGCCATATCATCAAAAATCCCGCCAGGAGCGCCTTCTCTGACAGCTCTTGGGTATCCTGGTAAAAATAACCGAAAGAGTCGGTCTTACTCCCGAATCTATCACTGGTGGTGGCCACCCTCTTAGGCGACGACACCAAGTCTTTAACCACCTCCCGACATCGTGGGCGACGGGAAGTAATCCGACCTGAGGCATCCGTCGGGAAGAGATAGTGCACCCAGTCCTTGATGTGGGGAGCATTCCCTTCCGAGTTGTTATCCTTTTTGGCTATCTGATGACATGTGCTATAATGGCATAATATCTCTTGGTAAAGGGCTACGAAGCCTGGATACCGTCTTTCCAAATCTTCGAACTCCTCATTAGTGGGAGTATACGCCTCAAAAGCTTCGTCCCCCAAGGAAGCTTGGAGACTGCGTGCATTTCGTGGAGCGTAGGTCCCATTTCCCCTATGGGTGGATAGAAGGTTCCCGTACGGCAATTATACATCTCCAGCAGAGACATGAACAACTTCTTGTTTATGGGCAAGCCATAGCTGGTGCCCCGAATAATGGTAAAGGCCAATCTCACACAAAAAGGCCTCATACTTTTGCAAGATCCATGTAGATAGATTGGTCCACGAAGGAATAGGATGTATCCAACTAGGGAGCATCAACCGGCCAATGGGGTAGGAGCCCTTCCGAGCAAGTTGATTTATAAAAGTGTCGGCGGTAGAAAATGTAAAATTGGGGCCCGGCACGTTCAAGAAAGTACCTGGGACCAATCCCATTACAGAACAGCTGGTGTGCACCTTACCTGCAGTCACTGACTTCATGCTGTTGTTATAATGGATGTCTCCCACAAACATCCCACCTCGGGTAGGAGTTAAAGTCTCTTCCATCTTCCGGTCCAGCGGGAGCATATTGAACCAAGATAATAGGAAGTGTCGCTCCATTTGGGGGATGCGGATTGCCATCCCGTTAGAGACAAACTCCAGTTTTCCGACACCTCCAGAACATGACTGTTCTCCACAGTCAAGGCGTCTCCAAAAAAGAACGCAGGCTTCAAATATTTCCCTTCGAATTTCTCGGAGTTCATCATAGCGTTAAGAAAATGGAAAGACTGGTTCTTGAGGGCATTCAGTCTAGCCGGAGGCTCATCGCTCGGAAACTGGTCCGTCATATGCTGAACAATATGGTCGTACCTATAGCCGAGAGCAGCTTGGGCGCGACCCACCAAGAGTTCTCCAGCAGCATTAACCGGCAGATTCACTGAAGAGAAGACAGAGAAAGATAAGTTAAAAGGATGGATAAAAAGAACTGATTGGGTGCTTCCAAGCCCCATGCGGCTCAGAAAAACATCCATGCGGCTCCAACTTAATGAAGCCTTATACGGCTCCAACTTAACAAAGCCTCATACGGCTCAAGCTCAGAAGAGCACTTATGCGGCTCCGTTCAATAAAAGTCCATGCAGCTTAGCGTCGCTTATGCGGCTTCGTCGACGAAGCACGTATGCGGACACAATAGTTTTCTTATGCGGCTCGCAGCTCAGCCATAGGACGAACATACGGCTCACAAAGACTCGTGTATAAAATATGCGACATAGCCATGGCAGTTAGGGTTCTTTAACTCATACATTGTCCTTACCAGTAATGGGGAGATGAACGTCAGGATAAACATCGGGTACGACGATCGACGGAGGAGCAGCCGCAGTTAAGGCGAAAGTAGAGGCTACCTTCTTGTCCTTTACTACCACGGTCTTCTTGGGAGCCATTAGTTATCGGAGAGGAAAAGGACAATCGGGATAGGGAAGATTTGAGGGAAAAGAGAAAGTAAAGAAACCCTTTCTCTCTCCAAACTCCTCCTATTTATAGGAGGACGAGAGAAGGAGGACACGTCGACCAGTAACTGCCTCGTAAAAAGTGAAACCGACTCCTCGGATTTCGTCTCCGAGATTCACCCAAGGCATAAAATCCGAAAGATTTAATGAGCCGACCCTTGGGATTTTCCCCTAAAGACGGTGCTAAACCGAATTAGAGACAATTAAAGACCCGCACACGTGACAAGAAGCGATGCGGCTCAAAGGTCCCTGCGGCTGAAACATCCCTATGGTTGAACCATCTATGCGGCTAAGCCATCCATGCGGCTGAAACATCCATGCGGCCAGGACTTCATATGCGGCCAGAAGAATACAACCATGCTTCTTATTCAAAGTATTTCAATTTTGCAAATTAAAAACTTTGAAGGGGGTCTTGTAGAAGCATGGAAAATAATAATAAAAAAAGATTCATGCGACCAGGAAACCCCATGTGGCTCAGAAAGCCCATGCAGCTAGGAGAGTCATGCGACACAAGGGACTATGCGGCTCGAGATATTCCATGCAGCTCAGAAGACACACGGCTTGCAAAAACAGTTCTCCCCTCCTATATTAATTACTTTGACGACTGACAGCTCTGACGAAGTGACAGCCCTGACATAAAGAGGTAATTATGACTCTATCATAATGACAGAATCCTCGGGAAACAAAGGAGATCTCTGACACAATCCTCCAAGATTCAGAAAAAGCCACGTAGCCTTGACACATGGACATTTGTATGCGACCCAAGTAAAGACCCCCATGCGGCTCAGGTTGACGCTGCCTGTACGGTTCAGGCCAAGATAGTCTTATACGGCTCAATCGGAGGCCCCCTCAATGCGGCTCAAGCAGGGGACTATCTCCATGCAGTTCAAGCAGAGGCATTTCCATGCAGCTCAAACAGAGGCCTCCCCATACGGCTCGCAAGGATCATCTCCATGCGGCTCACTACCCATCATATGGTTCAAAGGTTCGGGGGGCCACTCCCCAAGCAGCCCTGACACGTGGCCAGTCATATACGGCTCCATCCTTATACGGCTCAATCTTCATGCGGCTCAGATCCCTTCAGTGACTCCCAGGATATATGTCATAAAGCCAATCAATTTCCCAGATTTGCTACAATCAAGGATTGGGTCAAATCCCAATAATCTAGGACACGTGGCAGGAGAATGAATTAAACTTATTCATTCAGATTCAGCAAATCATCATCACGGAGATTCATTCCAATCAGCATTAATTACTGATGGGATTTTGTGTAATCTACATTAAGTGGCCCAGATTCATCACACTCAAGATTAATGCTTAGATTGATCAATCCACAGGCTGCCGCCATTCTAAGGGGGAATCATTGCAAACCCTAATGATTGTATTCTCTTATTATAAATAGCAAGGTGCATTCCCTTACAAAGGACCAGACCCCCGGCTTTTGAGAGATCAGAGAGCACCAGAAGACTTGGAGAGAAAAGCAGAGAGAGAGCAAAGAGAGCATTTCTTCAACGCCGAGTAATCTTCTGTAGCCAAGGCTGCGTACCGATCGTAAGGAGTAAGGCAGGGCTGCCGTCGCCTTCCCGAGCCTCTATCGTCACCCCCAAAATCTAAAATAAATAATTGTACTTAGATTGTTGTTCTTAGGTTTTTGTCCCTAGGCTTTCTTTGTACAAACGAGTTTGTAACGTGAAGTAAAAGTCCAGTCCTCTGATAATTGTTCTGCTCTTTTATATTTCATGGTAAATATATATATATATATATATATATATATATATATATATATATATAACTAATACCTTGAGATAGACTGGAGGATGATCTATTTGACCAGTTGACCTACAAGTTGACCGGGATTGACTTTGACTCATAGTTGACCAAAGGTTGACGAGAATGACATAGAATTGACTAACCTAGACTAGTTGACCATTGTTGACCAAATCCTAGATAGTTTGACTATAGTTGACTATTGTTGACCTAGTTTGACTGTATAGATGATCAGAGTTGACTTTGGCCTAGATTGACCTTGAATCATATAGAATCATTGTAAACTTTATTTTTACCATTGTGGATACATTGTGATCTGTGTTGCTCTAAATATGACTCAGTTACTCTGATTTGGATATATATTCTCATCGGACATTCAGGTTCTCAGGCGAGTTTTCTCTGATCGTTTCATACTTGCACTACAAAAAATACCTCTATTTTACAACGGTTTTAGTGCAACACTTTTATGAATGTTGCTGGAACTATAATTTGCAACAGTTACGTAATGGTTGAACCAACGTTTCCAAATTAAATATATTTGCAATGGTTATAGATTAACCATTGTCTAATACATTTTTTACAACGGTTCATAAACACTTGCTAAACGTTTTTCTTTTTTACAACGGTCAAGCAACAATTTTATGAAAGTGTTGTCAAAGCCAGTTGAATGTGCAATGGTTATGCAAGGATTTTAAGTATTTGTTACAAATTTATAAATATTTTGCAACGATTACATAAAGCCTTATAAAAGCCTCATTGTTAGCAATGGTTGCGCAATAATTTTTGCAACCGTTGTAAGTGGACTTATTATTTGTAATAATTGTGCAACAATTTATGCTACCAGTTGCAATTTTTTTGTTTAATAACAACGTTTATGATAACCATTGTCAAAAGAATAAACAACTATTACAAAATATTGATCTTGCAACAGTTTGTTTATAGTCGTTGTAAATTCAATATCCAATTTAAATTTTATTTATACACAACAGGGATTTAATCATTAGAATTACTCATATTAATTGGTTTCTTGTTCGCTAACAAAAACTATTAGATAATATATTTAACATCGATCCAAAAGCTTCAATTGATGAAAATGATATAAGTACATATATATTATATATATAAGTATTTATATACAAATGAGCTTGTAGCCTAGTGGTAGAGTGGAGTTATATGATCTAGGAGGTTGGCAGTTCGAGCCCTATTGGAGGTAAAAAAAGTATTTTTATTGACCGTTGCTTATTATCCGCAATAATTTTTAACTGTTGCATGAAATATTTTAGGCAACAATTATCAACCATCGTGCTTTACTCAATATTTACAATGGTTTGTAAATCGTTGCCAAATATATTATTGACAACACTATGTAACCGTTTTGCATTGACGTGAGATCCATTGAATACGTTATTTGCAACAATTTATAAAAATGTTGCAAAAATCTTCTATAACCGTTACAAGAGGAATCTGCAACGCTCGAATTTACAATGGTTCCAATAACTGTTGCAGAATGATTTTGCAACAGATTATATTGTTTTTGCAATAGTTTTTGACCATTGTAAGACACCCTAGTTTTTTGTAGTGTTGTTAGGATTTATATTCTTGCTCTAGATTACTTTACTTGATGCTGTCACATTATTATCACGGATTGGTACTATATGGATCTTTTCATAAGATGTTATCCCCCTTAGTAGGCGCATCATATAGTTCATGTCATGTGTTTATGTACATCATATATTCCTTGTCTTACGTTATTCATGTATTCTCATGTGCTTTTATGTATGCTTATATACTTTCTTGTGCTCTCATGTACGTCCATGTTTTCTCATGTGCTTCATGTGTAACCAAACCATCATGTTCGTAACGTAACTTGACTGGATCCTTGTGTATTGATTGTGGGTTGGGGTGAGTATAAATGGTATAATTTAGCCATCATGTTCACTCTGTTACTTTTTATGTGATTATCATGTTTCTCATGTATGGCACAACCTTCATGGCTAGTGTTTTCATGTGCAACCTATTTTATATCATGTTCAACCCAAGCCAATTACATACCATCTCGTATTCTAAATCACTAGTCACTTACAGTTCTTACTTATCATATATAT
This sequence comes from Iris pallida, assembly GCA_029216955.1. Taxonomy (NCBI): domain Eukaryota; kingdom Viridiplantae; phylum Streptophyta; class Magnoliopsida; order Asparagales; family Iridaceae; genus Iris; species Iris pallida. The sequence continues at coordinate 24,705,765 of JANAVB010028818.1, read as the reverse complement.
ATTTTCAGTTATCAAATATCTCTTTTTATGTATATTTCTTACAGTCCATGTATCTTATTTGCATGCTTTATTTTCCTGCCATGATATGAACTGTATGAGATGTATTGTGCTTGTTCCTGTCCTGACTGGATCTGTTAAAAATATTACAGAGGATGAGGCGGACTTCTGCCCTACCTACTATGGAGCATGCCTAGATGACACTTGCAACCTAGACCCCCAGGAGGTTCTGGCACTTACTGAGGATCCTACCCTTGTTTAGATTAGATAGCTAGATTGTTTATATTTTCTTTATATCATTTGTGTTTGTGGATTCAAAATTTATATATTTAGAGATGTTGAGACTTTATGTTGTTAACTTGGATTTGTTTCCCTTCTATTGTATCTTCGTTTGAGGATTTTATTATCTGTCATATCGTACTATTTCCATCTTTAGACTTGTGATTGAGTGGTACCTTCTGTGATTGACCTCCGTTTGGAGAGTAATATTATGGTTAGTTGAGATCATGACCTAGAATATCGTTCTACCACCGATACTGGCGTAGGCTGGACGTACCCACTTCTCGTGCCCCTACACGGGGTACGGGTCATGACATGTTTTTATTGGTGGCCCATGCAGGTCTCGAGAGTCGCAATTAGTATGATTTCGTAGTGGTACTCGAACTAGAGTATCACTACAGCCTGTGGTAGAATATATGATATAAGTTTTCTGGTACTCAATCACATCTAGGAAAAAATCTTATCTAAATTCCTGCTTCTAAAATTCTTGTTGAAAATTACTTTCCTTTGAAATAAACTATCTTCCTTTGATTATATCGCTTCCTTCTCAGTATTGATTTCCTTGTTTGTTCTGTCTTCAGGATGGTTATGGAGACACGATCTCATCGTCTCGGCCAGGAGGATACCGCTGAGAGGTCTACCACCTCTCCACCGGTCCAACTGGACCAAGGGACCGTAGCTTCCCTTATTCCTCTACCTGTTCAGAGGCCTTTCCCCATCATCCCGGACACGTTTCAGCAGCAACCACCTTCAGGATTAGTGGACATGGTTCAGATATTTACCTTTTTCTACCAATTTATGGAGGCACAGCAGATGCAGTAGCAGAGCCAGTCTACTAACTTTCGACAGGTCATAAGCGATGCCCACAAGCTGGTCAGGACGACAGTGGAGCTGGTGACTGCCCAGCCACGGGTAGAGCATATGCAGCAGTATCAGCCGAAGACGCCAGGCATCTAAGCCTTTCAGAAGATACGGCCCTAAGATTTCCAAGGTACAGAGGGCATCATATATGCTGATGATTGGATATAGCATATCGAGGAGATATTTCGATTGGCGCAGATACCAGCCGGGTTACAGATCGAGGCAGCTGGCAGTCAGAGGCAGGACTTGGCCCGTACATGGTACCAGACTGACCCGAGTGGGCACTGAGGGTCAGACTTGGGCAGTCTTTAAGAAACTGTTCAAGAAAAAATTCTTTCCAGATACAGCACTCGGTACCTTAGAGGCACAGTTCGAGAGTTTGGTTCACGGGAACCAGACCATCGAGGAGTACGACGAAGATTTTTACCGTCTGGGCAGATTTATGGAGGATATTACTGAGGCCATGAAGGCGAGGAGGTTCCGCACGAGCTTGATCAAGGTGATCAAGTCATTTACCAAGAGCAGTCGTGATGCCACTTTCAAGCAGATTCTGATAGGAGCCATGGTAGTAGAGGACGATCTTGAGCTAAAGAGAAAACGACACGAGATACTCATGGATCTAGTAGCAGTGCGGGCCTGGCCAAGAGGCCTCACATACAGATTCAGCAGCAGTATCAGCAGCCGAGGGTCCACTTTCAGTAGTAGCAGTTTTAGGGTCGTGCACCTTTTCAGCAGGTACAGCAGCAATAGTGGCAGCAGTAGGCCCCTAGACAGCAGCATGTTATCATTTTCCATTTTTGTAAGAAATCAAGGCACGATTGGAGTGAATGTCGGATGAGGCTAGGCAAGTGCCTACTCTGCGGAGCATCATATCATTAGTTGAGTGAGTAACCCAAGTCTTCGGGACGTACAGCTCAGAGAGTAGGGGCTAAGGCTCCGGTGGGCCAGCAGAAGGGACCACCCTTACAGACTCAGCAGCAGAGATTCGTACAACACCAGCAGCAGGCTAGAGGGGACAACAGGGGCGAGCTTACACCATGACAACTGAGGATGCACAAGCAGTAGGAGAGCTTATTGCAGGTTCCGTTCTTCTCGATTCTATTTCGTATTTGCCTCATTATAACTGTCTTGAAATTCGATTCCATCTGTTCCTTGTTGGTCGATGTATTTTAATCTTGGTGTTTCGTAGTTGATTTAGTATTCTACCGAGATAAATCGTATGGGCTAGGTCGCCTCAGTTATGAAATCTAGAGTCTTCTATGGTCATGTTAGCTAGCATAGTGAGGACATATAGTCTGATTTTGGACGTATTTATCGGGTGTAGGAATTTAAGGTTTTCGGCCAAGCATGCGGCGATGCAAAAATTTTAAATACCATGATTCTAGAGGTATGTACCTTTGTCAAGGACTCTGTGATTTATCGTAGCCTTGCTTACTAGCATGACTAAGATTCAGAGTATCACGATTTTGGACAAATGCATATGATTATCGAACTGTGTGATTTTGAGACTTTGATTGTTGGGGGGTTTTGACCTAAAAGAAGTACTACCATCTAAATTTTGAGGACAAAATTCTTCTAAGGAGGGTAGACTTGTAACACCCACTTTTCTAAAATAAGGGTAATTTTGAACTTTTTAATTATAATAATAATTTAATAATGATATTTAAATCACGTTATGATTTTTGGTGATTTTTAATCAATTTAAAACTATTTAAATCTGTGACTTATGATATTGATGTATTGCTAGTATAACCCTAGAGACTACTTGACTAGAGCCTAACCATATATTAGGAGATTTATTTATACATTTTAGCCTAAGGATATTTTGGTCATTTTTGGACTTCTAGTGAAAATAAATTTTGATTAATTAATATTGTGATAATTGAATTGTTAGAGACTAACCTAGAAGTTAACCTAATCTAGATGTTAACCATGAGCCTAGATATTAGATTAGAAGCTTCCATCATGGCAAGGTTAAGAATATCTAGATATTAAGTTCAGGTTAGATATTTGTTAAGTTAGATATTTAGCTTGGGCCCTTAGCTTAAGGCCTAGAATTAAACTAGCTAGAGGCATCTAAACTTCATAAAACTTAACCCTAACCCAGGAATGAACCCTAGGCTGCCATCAAAGGATCCCCACTTCTATATAAACATCTCTTCATCACACCTTGCCTCTTTTCATAGCCTTTCAAACCCTAGTTTAGTGTTCTTCCCCAATTTTAGCCTCTTTCTTCAAATCAACTCCAAATTGGACCAATTCAATTGCAAACACACTCCCCTAGTGTAGAGGAAGCCATTGGTGGGTAGCTAGCAGGGATTTGGAAGCTTTAGACCATTGCAAGTTGGAGAAGAAGTCTCATTCCTAGGCTTTTTATTGAGATTTGACTCTCAATAGGTAATGGCCTTTAAACCCTTTAAATTCCTGGTTTTTTCTTCATAGATGCATTCATTTAGGGTTCCCCTAGCCGTCCCTTGAGTTTGGTAGGAATTCGTGTTCATTTGACACGCGTATCGGATACGTATCGGTGTGTATATTAAAGTGTTTGATGAAATGCCTATATAAACTTTTTGTTATTGTTTTTCAAAACAAATTTCACTTTTGTGTAGCCCTATAGGTGTGATTTGAGTCCCCCAGGGACTGAGCACAATTTTGTGTCCATTCGTGTCAAAATCTAGACACGAACCTGTGCACGGGACTACGTCATAGTCCCTGATGACACGCACTGATTTCTCTCATATTGGACACGTGGACTCGTGCCAATTGGCACGAGGGTGGGGGGCAACCACTGACAGGCCACCCCCTCGAGTTTGGGACCATCTCGTGTCGTATCGGACACGAGATCTAGCCCGTACTGTTTCTTCACTGTGTGCACACACGTGAATTTGCCTCTCCGATACGCACTCACACACATGACATGACACCACGTGGACACATTGCAGGCTCATGGACACATGCATCTAGACCTAACCTACCTACTGACACGACCCTATAGTGATTGGTTGGACACACGTGTCCCTATAGCCCTCGACACCTCTGCACGACCCTGTCTTAGTTGCTGTTGCTGATGCTCTATTTATTTTGAAATTGCACACTTTGTGTCCAGTTATGCGGACATGAAATCACCCCTGACACAAATACATGGTGTCATATCTCTATTTGAACTTAATTTGGGTTTAGCAATTGATTTAGGTTCAAATTTATATGAACCTGAGATGTGTTCGAATACCTGAGAATTAGTTCATATATTAACTGTGTAATTGAGATTTGAAACTGAGTTTAATGTGATACCTGAGAATAGGAAATCTGAGAATGGTTTCGTTTCAATTAGATGAATAAAAATTTATATTTCAAGTGTAAACTGAGATTGGGTTTTGAGATTTTTAACTAATATTTTGATTCACTTGAAAACTCGAGTTTAAGTTGAACTTAAAACCGAGCCTTGATAAACATGAAAACATGATATGAATGTTAAACTGTGCATGTTAGTTATTGCTTACCTTTAACTTGGATAATGTAAACCTGAGAAAGTTATTTCAAGTTTTCAAATATAGAACCTGAGATTAACTGAATATGTTAAACTGAGAATATTGGGGGTTTATTTTAAAACTGAAAACTGAGTTTTGTTGATTTCAATTTCATTTTTCTGAGATTGTAATGAACTGATGGTGAATGATCTCTTGGATTTTCAGGTTATATATCTATAGGTTAACTTGTATGTGTATGTATATGCCTATGTATGTTAATAAATATATGAAAGTATGAATATAAATGCATGTATGTATGTATGTATGTATGTATGTATTATATATATATATATATATATATATATATATATATATATATATATATATTTAAGTAGATATATTTGTGGAATGAATGTTAGAGGAGGGGTTTACTTGGTTGTATGTATGTATTTTATCGGAGTGGTCTTGGGTTCAAGTCTAGGCTTAAGGTATCCTCATAATACCTAGATTAGCTAATAGTTGTAGATATTGGGGGTTTGTGAGTTGAGGCTAGGGTTTAACAATACCTTATGCATAGGCATATGTATGAGGTATATGTATTATAGTATATATATATGGTATAAGCTAGTATGGTACATGGGTGTCAACGTACATTTAGTGTAGTTTTGGTTTTGGGATATAAACTAAGGATATATATATATATATATATATAATTATATATATATATATAATATTATATTTTTTAATATATATATATATATATATATATATATATTTTTATTTATAGATTATATATATATATATATATATAATATATATATATTTATATATGATATGTTAATATATATATATATATATATATTATATATATATATATATTTATTGAGTTTATATATATGATATGCATGTATAGTGTGGTTGTGGTATGATAACTAATACTATGAGATAGACTTGAGGATGACCTATTTGACCAGTTGACAAACAAGTTGACCAGGATTGACTTTGACTCCTAGTTGACCAATGGTTGACCAGATTGACCTAGAATTGACTAACCTAGACTAGTTGACCATTGTTGACCAAACCCAAGATAGTTTGACCACAATTGACTATAGTTGACCTAATTCGACTGTATAGTTGACCAAGGTTGACCAAGAGTTGACTTTAGCCTAAATTGACCTAGAATCATATAGAATGCATTGTAAACTTTATTTTTACCATTGTGGATACATTATGACCTGGGTTACTCTAAATAGGACTAGTTACTCAGATTTGGATATTTATTCTCATCAGACATTCAGGATCTCAAGCGAGTACATTCTCTGATCGTTTCATACTTGTCAGGATTTATATTCTTGCTCTAGATTCTTTACTTTATGTCACGTTATTATCACGGATTGGTACTATATGGATATTTTTATGAGACGTTATCTCTTAGCGGGCGCATCAGATATTTCATGTCATGTGTTTCATGTACATCATGTATTCCTTGTTCTTATATTATTCATGTATTCTTATATGTTCTCATGTACGCTTATGTACTTTCATGTGCTCCCGTGTACATCCATGTTTTCTCATGTGCTTCATGTGTTACCAAACCATCATGTTCGTAACGTAACTTGACTGGATCCTTGTGTATTGATTGTGGGTAGGGGTGAGTATAAATGGTCATGTGATTTAGCCATCATGTTCACTCTGTTACTTTTCATGTGATTATCATGTTTCTCATGTACGGCACAGCCTTCATGGCTAGTATTTTTATGTGCAACCTATTTTATCATGTTCAACCCAAGCCAATTACATGCCATCTCGTATTCTAAATCACTAGTCACTTACAGTTCTTACTTATCATGTATATATTTCCAGTTATCAAATATCTTTTGTTTTCATGTACATTTTCTTACAGTCCATGTATCTTACTCTTTTGCATGCTTTATATTTCCTGCCATGATATGAACTGCGTGAGATGTATTGTGTTCGTTCCTGTCCTGCCTGGACCTGTTGAAAATATTACAGAGGATGAGGAGGACTTCTGTCCTACCTACTACGGAGCATGCCTAGATGACACTTTCAACCTGGACCCCCAGGAGGTTTAGGCATCTGTTAAGGATCCTACCCTTGTTTAGATTAGATAGCTAGATTGTTTATCTTATTTTCTTTATGTTATTTGTGTTTGTGGATTCAGAATTTGTATTATTTAGAGATGTTGAGACTTAATGTTGTTAACTTGGATTTATTTCCCTTCTATTGTATCTTCGTTTGAGGATTTTATTATCTATTATATCGTGCTATTTCTATCTTTAGACTTGTGATTGAGTGGTACCTTCTGTGTTTGGCCTCCGTTTGGAGAGTATATCATATTTGGTTAGTTGAGATCATGACCTAGAATAGCGTTCTACTGCCGACACTGCGGCGTAGGCTGGACGTAGCCACTTTTTGTGTCCTACACTGGGTGCGGGTCATGACACTATCGTACGCAGATAGCGATTGTACGTGGATGACAATCTTCAAACCCTTCCTCGATGGTGAACATATGTAAGTTTGATGGAGAGAAAAAGACGGAGGGAGTGTACGTGGGTTTGATGGCAAAACTATGGCGAGAGAAAGATTAATTATTTGGAGGGAGATAAAGATCTGGGGGAAGATGAAAATTTTGGGAAATATAATAAGGGGAAAATGATTGGAAAGTTTGGAACGTTTAGGTTTGGTAAAAAAATTGCTTGGATGCTTTATTTAGCAAGCACATGAGATGCACGTGGATGCAATCCCAATTTGGAACATATTTGAAACACTACAAAAATGTATTTTAATAAATATTTTTCCTAAAAATAAAATAAAATATAATAGGAACATTTCTTTGATCCGGAACATATTTCATATGTTTCCGAACCTAGGAACAAAAATAAGCATTCCAGATAGAAAAATACCTAGCATTCCTAATTTGCCATTTTGGTGTAGTGGGGGGAGATAGGAAGAAGATATATTATCATTCTAGAAGAACATCATGAATTATCGTTTTAGAATAACGTCGTAAGATATCGTTCTAGAAGAACGTCTTGAATCATTGTTCTAGAAGAACATTCTAGAGCATCATTCCATAAGAACGTATCATGGCATACTTATAATTTATATAATCTTGACTAAATTAGGAGAAATTATTTCTTGTATTTTATTACAAATAAATTATTAGATGCTTACTCGATTATGTTGTACAAATAGTTATACTAACTATGAATCTATTTATAATCGAAGTACTAAAAAACCAAATAAAGACAGCAAATGAATAAGTTCTATAGTAAAAATGCGTAAGACCCAAAGATTCTAAATATTTATCTCTCCAGAAGAAGTAGCCAAATAATATTAAAGATTCTAAAGATTCAGCTCTCCCAAAGAAAAGACCGAATAATATAACATACCCTAATGCTCTTGAAGAAGAAGCTCCCGAAGAAGCATCTCGTGTAGAGAAAACATTCATGACGGTCCGGAAGATATCATGAACCAAAGATCAAAATTCTCAAAGTATATCGCTCCGGTAGAGGATATACCTCAAATTCCAGAAGATACTGAGAAAGTGGTACCGGTACCCAGAAAATCTATGTTTTATACACAGTTAAGAAAATTTTGTAATAAATAAGTTTGTCATAAATGACACTATCAATAAGAATAAAAAGGGTTATAAAATAAAAGGATAACACTAAACTACGAATAATCTAATGGAAAGATGCGATATCTCTTGCGAAACGTAGAGTATTCGGTACTATAGTTGAAAACCCAAAATGAATAAATCCGGTAGATTTTGAATAGGTGTTTGTAACAAATAAAGGATCCAAAAGTATTGAGCAATGTTAGCTCAAAGAATTTTGAAATGATCATGAATATAAAAGAAATATATTCCCCGGTCATGATATATAACCTAACGATACGATTTACAAAAATCCTTAAAGGATTTAAAATTTCAGGTATATCTTTGAAGGATTTAAAAATTATTGTGCTATCCCGAAAGATTTGCAAATGAGTCATATATGAACTAAAACCATCCAAAGAATATGATATGCTCATTGAGTATATGTCTAAGAAAATATCTAATAATAAATGTACAGTTATTTATGAAGAAATCCCTGAACATATTTGTCAAAACGACTTTCTATTTACATGAAAGTACCTTTCGAAGAGAAGATCACCCGAAGAGATTTAAAATATCTCCCGAAGAGATATGGAATCTCTAGAAGAGATATGGAATCTCCCGAAGAGATTAGAATCTCCAGAAGAGATTGGAATCTCCAGAATAGATAAAGATATATCTCTAGAAGAGATCTTATGTAATCTCATGAAAAGATGAATCTCTAGAAGAGATCTACTATAATCTCTGAAGATTTAATATTAATCTCCTGAAGAGATAAGATAAGATAATGTTGATCTCCTGTAGAGATAAATCTCTTGTAGAGATATAATGTGAATAAATGGCATGTCAATAGGATCCATTACGACCAAAAGAACATGTTATGGTCCTGATACCAAATATCAATACATATTCTTTATTATCATTCACTCAACACAATATTTTATGTGAATCTGCTGATATACATCTACACACATATGCTGGATTGACATAAGGCACATAAATATTTCTTGATGAATTTTTTGATCTAATAAGATATGCAGATGAATGATATTTATCTGATACTCATTAAATGAATACCACAAGCAAGATATGTTTTATAAATAATATTACAGGTATTTTATAGAGAATTAAAGTAAATCATTGCAGCAAATTTATCAAAGCAAACGGAGAATGTGCATGGCTATGATTTCAACAGTTGAATAATCAGGGGAGTTTAACGCTTTCAGGAATAGCCAATAAGTCTACAAGTATTCATTAGGATATGAGGATAATGTATAAAAATGTATAGACAAAGATTGGGGTGAGATGTAATATTCAAATTTACTGTGGGTTATATTTCTTTCTTTATTGATGTAAGAACAACAAGTAATTTTGATAATTTGAGGGAGAGCATCCTTGTAACGCCCCAGTCCCAAAATACGTAGGACTAGGTACATCGACATGCCAGCTGTATACATATGAAGTACACTCCAATATATGGAAACCTCGTATGAATACATAAGCTGTAAAATGCAGTAATTCCAGAATAACTAAATCTCATCCACTAGATAAATAAATGATATAAAAGCAACTTTGAATTTGTCATGTATACAATCGTTGGGCGGAGACAAAGTCCACTACCAACCATCTCAAATAAAATGTACAAGAAATGATCGATAAAATAACGAGACGAACCAAGCGCAATCGTCTTCGAAAGAATGGAGAAGATCACGGCCTTGGCTAGAACACCTGTAAATTCACAGAAGCACACACCTGGAGAGATAACCAGGTCCTCAGAGGGACGTAACAAGATACAAGAAAACACCATGCCATAATAACTGTGATATATAATATAAAGAAGGAAATATGTATGCAATCGGGTGCCTAACCAGTCTACAGTGATAATACAATAAGAACAAACCTTTGACGCATGGGCAGGATCAGGAATATCAGGAATCAGGACCATATCCCCTACTGGAGATAACCGGCAATCAGGACCGTACCTCCCACTGGAGATAACCGGCTAGCAGGACCGTACCTCCCACTGGAGATAACCAGCAATCAGGACAGTGCATATATGACCCATACGTTAAGGAACTGTTCTTCCCACCCAATGCCTATTAGAGTCACATCTATGGCACTTATGTACCTCTAGTAACTGCCAAGTCTACTAGCATGCAATCTATTGGTAGTTACCCTATCCGTCGCACGCACCATACGTATCGGTGGCCAGTCGACTACGTGGATACGTGTCCTATATGAGACTCACATCACGTGATACAACAAGTGTCAAGGCCGTATAAGATATACCAATACCTCAACATCAAAGGGTGGTCAATAAGCTAAGTCAATGCAAGAGAAAATACATAAAGCAAAAAAAATGACCGATAGAGTCGCTTGCACCCAAGTGTGACTTGGACGCACAGTTTAAATATCAAGAAACAAAATGCTAAAAATAACAACTGAAAATAAGAATATAATAATCACAGAGTAAGGTGGCAAGGTATCTTGTCTGCGGTGCGAGAAGGGCAATTCCAAGAGTAGCAAGTGTCAGCACCAAACTCACAAATCAGAGATGACTCCAACGCTGAAACAAACATCAAAAATGATCTCGATGAAGAAGATATACCTAGGAAATGCTTGTCCAAAAGTCAAATTCTGGAACAGGGGCAAAATCGTATTTCGGGTCAAAACGATGTCCGTCGTTGGACCAGCTTTGCACCGAAATACGTGCCAAAGTCTATGGTCTCTAAAGTCGTCAAACTATATGTCTACAGTTTCAATTTGGGGAGAGAAACTCCTGTATGTCCAGTTTTGGATTCCGAGGAGCCGTGTACAAAATCGTCCGTTTGAGTGGGTCGCGGGCCCGCCAAAAATGGGTTCCGATTCGACCTTCTCAGAATCGAACCAAAATTGGCATACAGGACCAGAATTTCGATCCGGACCAGTTGGCGCAAGTTTTGTCTCGATTCGACGACTGTACACGAAGTTATGGGCAAGTTTGCAAAACGTCGATACGGGGGTATCTCGACGGATACGTGTTGGTTTCGTCACGCACATACGACGAAACTGAGTTCCGTCAGTTCCCACACGTCCGCAACGTCCATACGCGCCTTTCGATGCGTATAGCGTGCGACCACGTCGCCCAGTTTGTCGGGACGTACGTCGTATCGGAGAAAATTCTAAAATTTTATATAAATTAACACAGGTTTTTCTCCAACTTCAACATCAGTTTATTTCTTACACGTTATTCGAAACAACGATCCAGAAGGTGCGTTGTGATCTCGGTTATGTTGTCTTTTACTGTTTTGGATTAGTTCCTACATTACTTTACTGTACAGCAAGAAAATTGGCCGACAAGTTGTCATTTTAAAACAGTTTTATGGTAGTACAGAAAATAGATTTTTGTTCAACTTCGTCCCGATTTTTTGAGCAAGTCGATGGGTTTTTTTTCGAAATCCACCTGGAGAATCTCGAAGAGGGTCAAGTCTACTTTCCAGAAAATTTTATGGATCAAAAATCGGTGCTACGAGTAAAAAGTTACGTCATAGGGAAATAGGGTACCTTGAGTGGGAAAACTGCCCCGTGGGTGACGCGGGGCTGACTTCTAATGCTCCGTTCGTCACGCACAAAGATCCGTTGCTGGTGAAACGAAGTCGTAGGCGAAGGGGTATGATCGGCAGCAACTTTCGTTTTGGAAGATTAGGGTTTTGAGGCTTGTGGAAAAAGTTATATGCTTAACAATTTGGACGAAAATCTTAATACTTATACTACTAATACTATTAGTTAATGGCCACTTCGTGGAATCATTGGGTTGCTGCTGCAGCACCCACGAATTGGTGGGGTGGGCCCACCCACTCACGTGGGTGGGTTTTTTTTTCTTTTTTTTTCTTATTCTTTTTCTTTTCTTTTTCTTTTCTTATTCTTTTTTCTTTTCTTTTTCTTTCTTATTTTATTTATTAAAAATCTTTTTTAACTATTTTTTATTTTCTCTTATTACTATATTTAATAACTATATTCTATTTTATTTATTATTTTTAATTAAAAACTCTTTTCAATAATACAATAATTAGATATATTTATATGCACATATATTTCCACATATATGTTTATATAAATATATACACCTTGATAAATCAACACATACACACATACATATATACACATATATAAGTATATCATATAAATTTACACCCATACTATGCATTACACTCCTAATATTATGCATACATGTATTTTAGCAAAAAAATTACACAAAATTAATATCAAATAAATTAGTAAATTAGGGGGTTTTACATCCTACCCAACTTTAAAAAAATTTCGTCCTCGAAATTAAAACTACGGTAAGGAGGGCGAATTGCAAATGCAAAATTTTAAGGGCTAACATATGAAAGTCGTCCCTTGGTTTTCGAACAAATGAGGGTAGTTGTACAAGGAACCTTATTGGCTTAACTTCTATAGGGTAAGTGTTCTTGGTTCAAGGCTCTACACCGCTTATAAAGTTGGCCATCAGTGATAAATGTCGTTACGAGCCTTATGAAAGGGGCTAAAAGGTGCAGGGGTTTCATATTGAATGAATCCATCTCGAATTTAAACTATATTGGTGGGGCAATATCTCGTAAGATCAACTTATACCATCTCTGCTAGGCTATGGTAGTCTAGAACCAGTCCTAACTTGAGAGGTTGGGCTAGTTCCGAATCAGATTGGTTAGATAGGTGTCGTAAGTCAAAAATATGCCTCTCGTAGTTTTTGTGTGCAAGTAGTAGATAGGGTCTCAATTGAGTATCACACTAGGGCAGGTGCATATTGGACTTCGAGTAGATTACAACCATATATCGGGTCAAAAGTTTTGTGTTGAGTTTTGTTCTCAAATTGCAACCGAAAGGTTCATCGGTATTACGGTAAGGTTTATAATTAGCCCTTTTCCTCAAGAATCGTATCATGAAAATAGAGTACAAGGGGACATATTTATTGGAACATGATATGTCTACATGAAGGTGGGCTCGTTTAGGTCTTACAGATGGAATTTGTTGGAAGGTGGCAGCTGGTCTTGTGCTCCGAATCTAAATGGCACGATCGGGGACCCAAAAAATTCTAAATAGAAAGTGGGAGTTCATGAGGCACTAATTATCGTTCTAACAGAAACCACTTATTATAATCAATAGGCAATCCTAGTACATTCTAAATTCTACTGGGGCTCTACGATCTATATCCTACAATAATTTATTTCTAGGAGTTAACAAAGACACCTCTCTATGGTTTAGTGGAGTTAGAAATGTTCAAGTCGGAAGGTCATACCTCAATTTGTGAAAGAATATTACACGGTGTACTAGGATACGAGATGTGATAGATATGAGTCAAGTTTTGAAGACCGTACTTTGAGTCCAACAGATGTCAATGACTCTATGAATATATGTTTTCTGTCTATAGATGGTATGATAAACTGAGGAGGATATTACGGGTCTATCTTTCCTCAATACAAGTATCTGACTTTCCGAAATCCGTAAAGGTAAAAACAATAAGTGTTCCAGGGAGAGAGAATGGAATACAAATATGGGATTCCGGAGGCATTTCAAATAGAGTTGTCAAGGCAGTTGCGGATGAGATCCTAGAGCCATATATATCTCAATCCTCGTAGGATAAGCAAATAAAAGCGAACCAACTGTACGAAGGTTGATCAGACCATCATACACTAATTCTGATTAGACAATATGTTAGTGGACGTCCCCAATATACATATGTCGTGAACAAGCTCGATAAGGATAAGCTTGCAAAAAAAAACTAGAGTACGTTAGCATCATTAGTCAAGATGGTACAAACATAGGCACGGGAGATTAAGATTGAAAAGAAAGCAGAATGATTCTAAGTCATATCCTGTGTTGGTCTCTATACAGTCGTCCTATAGTCTTCTTGTCCAAGTCCTTGGTTGACCAGATGGGTTAGGGTCTCTAAATTCTAGAATCTAAGTAAACTTGCTAATATAGGTCGTAAGGACAAAGGGGTTGCTAGGTCATAAGGCATTCTACCCAACTTAAAGAATTAAACTAATGATATTTTGTGACAAAAGAAACATGTCTAACTAGTAGGGATCACCTGTCTAACCTCTAGCAAGCACGAAGGGAAGATAAGATTAATGATAGAAGGAATCAAACAAGATGTAATCGATGAGTCGAACGGTAGATGAAATCTTAGGAAAGAGGCCAAGTATGTGGATGAGATCCTAGACTTCTAATCCTATTCGCAGGCTTGCTTGGTACGGTAAAGTAACCAAATAATTTATCTTGACCTGCATGGGCCACCACAAAAACATGTAACGCCCCAGTCCCAAAATATATAGGACTAGGTATATCGACATGCCAGCTGTATACATACGAAGTACACACCAATATATGGAAACCTCGTATGAATATATAAGCTGTAAAATGCAGTAATTCTAGAATAACTAAATCTCATCCACTAGATAAATAAATGATATAAAAGCAACTTTGAATTTGTCATGTATACAATCGTTGGGCGGAGACAAAGTCCACTACCAACTATCTCAAATAAAATGTACAAGAAATGATCGATAAAATAACGAGACGAACCAAGCGCAATCGTCTTCGAAAGAATGGAGAAGATCACGGCCTTGGCTAGAACACCTGTAAATTCACAGAAGCACACATCTGGAGAGATAACCAGGTCCTCAGAGGGACGTAACAAGATACAAGAAAATACCATGCCATAATAACTGTGATATATAATATAAAGAAGGAAATATGTATGCAATCGGGTGCCTAACCAATCTACAGTGATAATGCAATAAGAACAAACCTTTGACGCATGTGCAGGATCAGGAATATCAGGAATCAGGACCGTATCCCCCACTGGAGATAACCGGCTAGCAAGACCGTACCACCCACTGGAGATAACCAGCAATCAGGACAGTACATATATGACCCATACGTTAAGGAACTGTTCTTCCTACCTACTTCCTATTAGAGTCACATCCATGGCACTTATGTACCTCTAGTAACTGCCAAGTCTACTAGTATGCAATCTATTGGCAGTTACCCTATCCGTCGCACGCACCATACGTATCGGTGGCCAGCCGACTACGTGGATACGTGTCCTATATGAGACTCACATCACGTGATACAACAAGTGTCAAGGCCGTATGAGATATACCAATACCTCAACATCAAAGGGTGGTCAATAAGCTAAGTCAATGCAAGAGAAAATAAATAAAGTAAGAAAAACGACCGATAGATTTGCTTGCACCCAAGTGTGATTTAGACACACAGTTTAAATATCACGAAACAAAATACTGAAAATAACAACTGAAAATAAGAATATAATAATCACAGAGTAAGGTGGCAAGGTATCTTGCCTGCGGTGCGAGAAGGGCAATTCCAAGAGTAGCAAGTGTCAGCACCAAAACTCAGAAATCACAGATGACTCCAAACGCTGAAACAAACATCAAAAATGATCTCGGTGAAGAAGATATACCTAGGAAATGCCTGTCCAAAAGTCAAATTCTGGAACAGAGGTAAAATCATAATTTCGGGTCAAAACGATGTCCGCCGTTGGACCAGCTTTGCACCAAAACGCGTGCCAAAGTCTATGGTCTCTAAAGTCGTCAAACTACATGTCTATGATTTCAGTTTGGGGAGAGAAACTCAACGGTATGTCTAGTTTTCGATTCCGAGGAGCCGTGTACAAAATCGCCCGTTTGAGTGGGTCGCGGGCTCGCCAAAAATGGGTTCCGATTCGACCTTCTCAGAATCGAACCAAAATTGGCATGCAGGACCAGAATTTCGATTCGGACCTGTTGGCGTAAGTTTTGTCTCGATTCAACAACTGTACACGAAGTTATGAGCAAGTTTGCAAAACGTCGATACGGGGGTATCTCGACGGATACGCTCTGGTTTCGACACACACACGCGACGAAACTGAGTTCCGTCAGTTCCACACGTCTGCAACGTCCATACGCGCCTTTCGATGCGTATAGCGTACAACCACGTTGCCCAGTTTGTCGGGACGTACGTCGTATCGGAGAAAATTCTGAAATTTTATATAAATTAACACATATTTTTCTCCAACTTCAACATCTATTTATTTCTTACACGTTATTCGAAATAACGATCCAGAAGGTGCGTTGTGATCTCGGTTATGTTGTCTTTTACTGTTTTGGATTAGTTCCTGTATTACTTTACTGTACAGCAAGAAAATTGGCCGACAAGTTGTCATTTTAAAACAGTTTTATAATAGTACAAAAAATAGATTTTTGTTTAACTTCGTCCCGATTTTTTGAGCAAGTCGATGGGTTTTTTTCGAAATCCACCAAGAGAATCTCGAAGAGGGTCAAGTCTACTTTCCAGAAAATTTTACGGATCGAAAATCGGTGCTACGAGTAAAAAGTTACGTCGTAGGGAAATAGGGTACCTTGAGTAGGAAAACTGCCCCGTGGGTGACGCGGGGCTGACTTCTAATGCTCCGTTCGTCGCGCACAAAGTTCCGTTGCTGGTGAAACGAACTCGTAGGCGAAGGGGGTATGATCGGCAGCAACTTTCGTTTTGGAAGATTAGGGTTTTGAGGCTTGTGGAAAAAGTTATATGCTTAACAATTTGGACGAAAATCTTAATACTTATACTACTAATACTATTAGTTAATGGGCCACTTCGCGGAATCATTGGGTTGCTGCTGTAGCACCCACGAATTGGTGGGGTGGGCCCGCCCACTCACGTGGGTGGGTTTTTTTTTTCTTTTTCTTTTCTTTTCTTATTCTTATTCTTTTCTTTTTCTTATTCTTTTTCTTTTCTTTTTCTTTTCTTATTTTATTTATTAAAAATCTTTTTTTTAACTATTTTCTATTTTCTCTTATTACTATATTTAATAACTATATTCTATTTTATTTATTATTTCTAATTAAAAACTCTTTTCAATAATACAATAATTAGATATATTTATATGCACATATATTTCCACATATATGTATATATAAATATATACACCTTGATAAATCAACACATACACACATACATATATACATATATACACATATATAAGTATATCATATAAATTTACACCCATACTATGCATTACACTCCTAATATTATGCATACATGTATTTTAGCAAAAAAAATTACACAAAATTAATATCAAATAAATTAGTAAATTAGGGGGTTTTACAATCCTGAAGATGCACGTATCCCGAAGATGCTAATAGAGACATTTCGAAGTATGTCTTGCGCAATGTACTCTTTTTCTTCATTAAGATTTTTTTCCACTAAGTTTTTCCTTCGAAAGATTTTTAATAAGGAAGTGTAAGTCGCACCCACTTGAATACCTGAAGAATCATTTTCTTGAAGAATATTATTGTAATCTTTTCTTTTCTATGAATTTTTCCCAAAAGATGGGTTTTTTCTTAGAAAAGTTTTTAATGAGGCAATAATTAAAGTGGGCATCCAAGGGAGAGTGATGTGATTTTGATAAACCCAAATACTGATACCTTTATCCTCATACCCATAACAACCTCTATCATATTCCCTCTTGATATGTTATCAATGAGAAAAGCTACGTACAGATTTTCTACCCCCCCTCTTGAATTCAAACCCGTAATATGAATTCAATCTTTAATCTCTCCACTACCAGAGTAGATCGAGGGAAACTTTCAATTTGATCGAGGGACAGTTGAACCCTGTATTCGACTCTAAGAGGTAATCTTCTTCCACTTTAAACTGTGTAAATTTCTGTCTTTAACATGAACGAAGGATGGGATTGATAGGTGTTCGATTTAATGCTTAGAAAGTGTCTAATGGGAAAAACTTGATTCGTCAAAAAGAAGGTATAGAAAACGGAGTTGATTAGCTTACCTATGTATCCTAAAGTAGGCATTACCAATGCAGGTTAGTGGGTAATCTTTGTTTCCTTTGATTCATGTGTGTGTGTGTGTAGTTTTTCTAAATGTATAGTCTGTGTGGGTATATCAACATGTAATTATGCAGTGCCATGAGCGCATAGGATATGAGTATTAGTATTAGGTACTGGGATTGGTGGAAGCTAATAGGTAAATCGTGTGCCTACTACCCTTGAAATAGACTGCAGCAATAGGTACAGGAAGTAGACAGTTGTATGCTCTGTTTGATGTTGTATGCTATGATGTATAGGCAATAGGTACTATACGAGAGTTGCAATACATTTGTCTAGGAAGTTGTATGCTCTGTTGGATGCATTTGTAGCAAGGCGGATCCAGAGGGTGCATAGGTATAGACAGCTGAAACTAATTCTTGCAGTTGTAAAATTGCAAATTTAATTAGCATAGGTACATCAGGTAGTAGCACTTGTGCATTGCTGTAGGGTCGGGCAACATGGTTATTAGAAGTATGGAAAACAACATAGGTAGCAGCAGTTGTTGTATTAAGTAATGTATGCGTAGTCCAGTTTTAAGAGTTATATTCAGTTGTACATACAGAAACTGTTGGTTGGGTAATAGGTAACTGCATATGCAGGATGTGGTTGTGTGGTAAAATCATATGCAGGGTGTATTGGTATGATAGGGATGAATGGTGAATGGTACATCAAGATATGTTGGAAATTAGTTGGTAGTAGCTATTTTCAATGGCAAAAAATAACAAAGGAGTCAGTAGTGGCCTATATAATATGCTTTCCTATGAGCCCTAGGTAGGAACCATATATGTTTAGTATATAACTAGGTACACCATGAGTATCTGTGAAGGAATGTATAGATTTGGGGTAGTCTCAAACTGGACTACATGAAAACCAATAGCAGATACTAATCTGTGGGGAGATAGGGTTGTGCAAGATTTAAAAATGAAGGTGCTACAGCTCAAGAGTGCAGTAGCAGTATAAACTGCCTAAGCAACTGCAATGTAAATGTCATATAGCAGTAGTAGTTGTAAAGTATAGGATATTAAGGTTTTACCCATAGTAGGTAATGCATATGTGGTTGTGTATAAAAATGTATTAGGTAACATGAGGAGATCATACACATACATAGTAGTTATACACATATTTCTAAACCCTAAAGTTCTACAAGACTAGAATATAGATGACAGTACCAAACAGGAAAGGATGGCTATAAGTAAACAAGGATATGTATATGTTAGCTATATGTTAGGGTATAAGCTTAATAGGAATTAGTAATTTAGAAGATATAAGGTTAGCAAGCCTACCCAACTTAAGAAACTCAAGGATCAAATAGATAAGTTATTCCTTGTTGAATCATCTATTAACATTATAATTTTATAAAATAGGTTACTTGGACTCAAACTTGGTATCAATACTGTATCAGCAGATCAGGATGACAGGCCAGTACATTTCTTGTTTGTTTCAATGTTGTTAATTACTATATTACATTGTTTAGTTATATGATACCTGATTCTTGACACACTTGTTACACGGTTAGCACATCATGGTTTCTTTTTATATCGTGCCATCTTTCTTGTATGTTATGTCGGGATGGGAAGTACTGAGTAGATGTGTGGTCAGATCTTAGACCTTGCTTTATTTTTTATGCTATGTAGACCTTGATGATGCAAATCCTACATAGACCTTGCGGTGGAACTATCCCAGACCGATCACATATCGAAAGGAGTACTTCATTACACTTAGATATTTATGCTTTCTTGTTTCACCCTTTACATGTCTTTATATATTTTTTTGTCTATTATTCATCGTGTTTTCATGTTATAATTTTATTAAATATCTCATCATGTATTTTATGACTAACAATTATTTTATAGTCCTTATCATATACTGGTAACTGCATGCAATAAATTGAACTCATTCCATTATAACTGGATAAACATTTTAGGTGACTATGTTGAGGATATGTGCCCTACTCATTATGGTCCATATGAGAGAAACATAGTTGAGCATGACCTTACATTGTTGGGAGATCAGGGGGAGTTAGCAGGTCATGACCCAGGTGCCACTACCTAGTTAGATTAGATTTAGTTTTAGACTATATTTGCCTCCAGTTTAAGTGACTATTGCTATTTGACACTTGACTGGACATGTAGTTTTTCTATAGTTTATTTATTCATGGATTCATGACTATTCATTCATCTCTTTATATTCTATAGTGTGAATATTTGGTTAGAGCTGTGATTGAGTATTAGTTTGGCTATAGTTTATTGTCCTCCCAAGTGGAGTTGAATATATTACGTGGGTTGTTCATCATATTGTAATATACATCGTTCTACCGCTGACAATGCGGCATAGGCTGCGTGTGCCCACGATTCATGCCCAAATTCTGGGTGCGGGTCGTGACATATTGAAGATGGTATGTTGCTCGAGTGGTTAAAATTGTGGATCAGTAAGTACTTCTTCTTTCTATAGGACATTGACCACACACACACACACACAGATATATATATATATATATATATATATATATATATATATATATATATATATATACCTAAGGCACTAGCCTAGTGGTAGTGTGCGGGGTGGGGGGGTGGGGGTGGCGCCTGAGCATAGGTCTCAGGTTCGAACCCCCCCGGGTGACGGGGTAGCTTTGGGCCGGGCCTCGGCTTGGAGAAAGGACACGTCAAATATATATATATATATATATATATATATATATATATATATATATATATATATATATATATATATATATATATATATATGTATGTATGTATTACCAATGACCTCTAGCTCAAGTGGTTAGAGTGAGGCACATCCTCTCAAAAGGTTGTAGGTTCGAGCAACGAGAGAAGCACATTTAATTTCATGTGGAGGAATAAATGTGAGTGCGGGCCATATGTGGTGAGATACAAAAATGGGTGCGGGTCTTCAGGCCAGGAGTCTGTAACACAATTACCTGTTTCAAATATATATATATATATATATATATATATATATATATATATATATATATATATATATATATATATATATATATATATATATATATATATAATGAAGTTAACGACTATTAGGAATAATTAGCATGGGTATAGGTCAGATGCCTTATATTTAGGCAGGAGAATAGGTCTTTGGGCAAACATTCAAAAGCTTGATTTGGACTTGTTTTTTTATAAGCGAAGTTTCCAACAATCCCCCCCAAAAAACCAAGTTCCTAAAAATAGAGATGTCAATATTTAAAAGAAAGAGGTAGAGAATTTCTGGACAAGTGTATACTATGTAATATGTGAGGTGGACTACAACCTTGAATCTAACTTAGTGACTATTGTCTTTATCTGAAGAAGTACTTGATGGACTATGTCTTGAATCAGGTTTTTACAATAGCACATATAGTACGCTAGAGGTTCTTGGGCCTATTGGGTGGCACTTTTGAGTGGTCATGCACATTTTTTTTTTGTTCATGAGAGTTGTATGGGGTTGCCCTATCCCATAGTTGCAGCCTTCACGACCTGTCATATAGATAGTCCTCAAAGGGTTGGTGATCAGTATCAACCCTACATATATTTGTTTAGACGTATTAAGTGTTTTAAAATTCATGTTAATCATATCACACTAAAATACTGTCACCATAGGGATCGAATATCATTGTACAACTTCGTACAACCGCTTAGGCATTAATTTTTGAGAATTTAATCTCAGCGTCAGTGTTCCATATTAGTCACCTAAGTCTAGTTTATTTCTACCCATTGAACCGGCTTCTTGGGATCTCTGGTCGGACTCAGTTGGGTTGCCACTGCTGGCAACTTACTTACGGGCTTAACTCCATCCCTACCGATGATTCTAGTATTAATGTCCTAGACAGACTCTTTGTCAAGAGTTTTACAAAGTTCTTTCCTGACTTTATAAGTTAAGAACTATATATTTGGTTATTAGGATTTTTATAGACTTGA
Organism: Iris pallida; assembly: GCA_029216955.1. NCBI lineage: Eukaryota > Viridiplantae > Streptophyta > Magnoliopsida > Asparagales > Iridaceae > Iris > Iris pallida. The sequence goes on along the minus strand of JANAVB010028818.1, from coordinate 24,683,736 downwards.
AGCGCAGCTATAGGTACCTGTTCACCTTAGAATTATATAATCATGCATTAGCAGTTCTATAGCAGATCAATTAATACAATTTATAAAACTGACATACATATAAATTTGTATATACATAATAAGATATATGAGTCATTCAACTTCAGCACAAGCTATGTTTAAAGAAATCATTTCAGAGTCTATAATACTCCCAGCTACGATAGTTTGTCACATATACCTGTCATTTTATGTGTATCAAATTTGTTCCACGTGTGAACCCTCATTCTCATTTTAATGCATCTTAGTGTTCTTTTATGCTTTTATATAGGAAGAATATGTCATATAATGATAAACACTTAAAACGATATGAAACCAATTGTAGTCTATTTTTTAGCTGTTTTTTGTTTGACTAAGCCAGATGTTTGGGTTACTCCTAAATTATATTATGTGGCATCAGAATTATTTAACATAGGTGTGTCTCTATCAATTGTTGTAATCATCCCTAAGGTAGTGAGCTAAAATCTCATTTGACTCAGCCACCTCTTGAAGTATGAAGTAGTGAACTTTGCTGGCTTGGCACTAGAAGAATCTTCTTTACTAGTCATGTTTGTAAATATAATAGTCTAAATTTCTGCATGAACAATGGATTGAATCAATATGACAATCTAGATTAATAATTAAAATGATTTTGCTGATCAACCTTAACAAATCTTTAATTAAAAGTATTGATCAACTTGGGTTAGTCGTAGGGGTCGAATTCTAGCTAGCAATGCCCCGAAGACGCTTAAATATTGTGTCGTTTAGGGCTATTTACACCCTTTTGGCAGAAGGACCCTTTCAACTTGTACCCAAACTAATTTCTACTTTAAGAACTTAGATTCTAAGGGATTTTGCAATATAACTAAAATATTTCCTTTTACTTAAATAGTTTAAATGTACCAAAATAAATAATAATGTCACAAAATTGTGTCGGTCTTCATGTTGGTATGTAAAATACTATTATACTAAGTAGTATAAATATTTAAATTTTGTTTCAGCAAAACCAAATTCAGAATATGAATATGAGCACAAACTTCAAACTTGTTTCAATATCAAAATCTTGTCGTGTACTATGAGTATGTGAACGATAATATGTAGTGCGATTGGGAACCAAAATAAAGTATTCTATTGAAACAAAATTGGATTTAACAATTTTCTATTCTTTTACAAAATTGTTGTAAATTAGCAGAATATTAGAACATTATTTTACTTAGAACAATATAATTGAAAGACTATTATACTGGTCAAGGAAACTTAGTATTATTCTAGCAAAACAATTATGTTATTTTAACATGATAATTTGGAAAGTAATTTGCAAGAGTATTATGAGAACGAGTTTTAACTATAAGTTTGTCGAGTGAGGAAACATATGAACATAATAATCCTTTTGAGTACTAACAGTGTATTCCCACCAATGCCCAAGTTGTAAGTCCAAGGATTTGGCAGATATTTATGGGCAAGTGCTTCAGATCATTAGCAACTTTAAAAATTGTTGACAACAGGAAACTATTTTTATGTCAAAGAATTTTTGTTAACAACAATAAGAAGGATTTTCAAAATTGGATCATATACCAATTATAAAATTGTTATAAAACCTGTAAACTAATATATTAGACATTTAAATATTGTAACATAACAAAATTTCAAATATTATAGTTATTTCTAAACATATATTTACATAAAATAATGTTCTAATTCTGTCATAAATATTTATAAGAATATAATTGATTATTATAACCATCTACCAAAACAATGATAAATATTTTATAGTAGATGGAAACTCCAATATCAACCAAAAGACTTAACAGTGGATGTTATAGCACCATTCTCAGTCTATGCATTGCAACTGTCTTGTTTCTTAGAGTTTAAAAGAAAATTTTTGTCTACTCTGATGGTCAGATAACCAATATTGTCAACTAACAGTCTATAATTGAGGGATTAGAAAAGGATTCTTCATCATCAAGATACAGTTTGACATTCAGTTCCAATCAACCAACGACATTTAGTCCCGAACAAGAATATGAGAAATAGTTTTTTCCCTAAAATAGAAGATAATCTTGTAGGTAATAGTCCAGCTTTAGTCCAAGGAAGTAGTATACAAAGGTGAGTCTTCTATATGTCCTTAATCTCATAAGCCTCCTTCCATTCACTCAAGTATGACAATGTCTTTATTGTATTTCCAATGACTTAATATGCATAACGTAATGAATCTAGGCCAAATGACGGATAGGAAGAACATGTAAAATAGAGAAGTTACATAGAACATAATACTAGGCCAATGCACCTAGTTCGTCATTGTTGTTTTAAATAAAAATTGGAAAAATGAACCATGATAAGAAATAAACCATAAAATCTTTTCCTTCTCAGTAATCATAATACTTTTGTAAATGTTACACATATTATCATATGACTAAATAATAAGTATGTTTATATATGCCATTAACAAGCTTGCATACTCAATTTATTGGCTCTTGAATATATATATATATATATATATATATATATATATATATATATATATATATATATATATATATTAACAACCACCATACTTTATTCATGAGTAAGGTGCAAAATGTCAGCCTTTACAAAAAAGCGCAAAAGGAAAGACTGAAAATAAAAGGAGTCGGGAGTCAAACTCCTGCTCACCAACAAAAACTAGTCAGCTGGAGAACGGGTGCCAGAATTTTGGCCGGACGTGCTTGCAGAGTCTGCTGACTTTGTGAATCCGTCTGAGAACCTCCCTGATAAGTTGATTGGAGGTGTATTGGTGCTCTTCATATCTGAATTTGTTACGGTTCTTCTAAATGACCAATGTGTTAGCGGCAGTGACGATTTGGTTGTTGTACGAGGCACACCCCCAGGTGGCTAGAAGATCGTTAAAGCCTCCAACAACCTGGTCCTATCTGTAATGATAGGAGAGGGTGGTCTATGCCTGCACAGCCAGGTCTCCGAAAAATAGAATGTGATCAACAGACTCAAACTGACGTACCAAGTAGCAATGAAACACATATGCTAAGCTGAAGCTAATGGTGGTGAGAGCGTCATCAGTGGGAAGCTTCTTACGAAATGCTCTCCAAATCAGGAAGGACCATTTTTTAGGAATGAAAGAGTGCCAGAAAAGGTCCAATGATAGGGGATGGGGGCCCAATGCTGCGGACTACTCTTCTCCCAGATGCTAGAGAAAAAGCACCGTTGGTCGAGAGGGGCCACCTCAGAGCGTCAGGGTCCGTCTTAACCTTTAAATCGAAAATAGCTAAGGCTTCTGCTACCTCCTCCCTAATCCACTCCCTGGCCCTCTTCCAATCCCATTCACCTATGCCATCCCACAGATCACAGATTGCATTATGAGGAGGAGCTACCGGATACCGTGAGAGGAGGACATCCCCAAACCAACGTTAATAGAATAGGGACGAGTTGCCCGTGCCCAGCTGAAGACATATCAGAGGCTCAGCGAGATGCCATCCGAGCAGGATACGATGCCAAGATGCTAAAGATTTGCTATTGAGGTCTACTACCGACGGGTGAGTGTGTCTAAAATATCCGGCCTTCATAAACCTAGCCCAAATAGAGCAACCCTCACGAAGCTTCCACCATATCTTCATAGAGCAAGCGTCAATGACATGCGACAACCTACAGAATTCCAGCCCACCCTCCGCTTAGGTCTTGCCATAGTATCCCAACTGGCCCAATGATGCTTGTCCTTGCCGATACAGTATCCCTAGAAGAAGTTAGCAAAAAGGTTTTCGATGGTAGTGAGCACCTTCTTAGGGGGGAGCAAGCGGCAAGTGTGTAAATAGGGATGGAAGAGAGGACATGCTGAATCAGAATTATCTTTTCGCTGGACGATAAGGTAGCGTTGTGCCATCCCTCGATTGTTTTCTAATTTTGCCTACCAGTCCCTCAAAAATGCCCGTATTGGATCTGCCGTACACCAACGCGCACCCTAAGTAAGAGAACGGGGGATACGCGACCGAGAAGGAAGTAATTTTGGTAAGGATAGAGGAGTGGTCTCTATTAGCCGAGTGTTGGGTATAGATAACACTCTTGTCGGGGTGGACACGCTGACCAGAGCATCTGGTGTATCTTTGCAGCGTGTTGTGAACCACTTCCATGACCCCAACATCATCGAAGGAAAAATAAGAATGTCGTCTGCGTAAGCCAAGTGGGTGATGATCAGACAACCGCTGGTGGTGTGAAAATGTTGGAAGCGGGTGGTGCCAATAATTTTGTTTAGGTTTCTGCTAAGAGCTTCAGCAGCTATGATGAAGATGGTAGATGATAGAGGGTCTCCTTGTCTGACACCTCGACTAGATTCGAAGAAACCCTCAGCTTGGCCGTTAACAACCGTGGAGAACCACAAATTACTGATTAATCTCCACACGATGTCAATCCAGGTCTCCGAGAACCCGAAGGCCCTGAACACCTATATCATGAATTGCCAGTCAAGCCTGTCATACACTTTTCCATGTCCAATTTGATCACAACGTTCCCCCTACAGCCGGGAATATCATGCAGGTGATTATTTCCTGAGCCAGCAGGATATTGTCTAATATGTTTCATCCTCGAACAAAGCCACTTTGTTCCTCGGAGATAATTTTGGGGAGAAGCCTGGACATGCAGTTGGCTATAATATTTGAGATGATATTGTTGGTGAAGGTGCATAAGCTTAGAGGGCGAAAGTCTTTGAATGTCTTCGAATTATCTTTTTTAGGGATAAGAATCAGGTTAGCACAGAATATCGATTTGGGGTACCTAGCTCCTTAGAAGAAGGCAGTTATCGCCTCAGTGATATCCGATTTGATGATGTCCCAGCAAGACCTGAAGAAGACGCTAGTGAATATGTCTGGTCCAGGAGCACTATGCTCGTTCAGGGCCCATACAACATCTTTGACTTCAAGCTCGAAAGGAAGGATCTGTAGTTGGGTATTATCTTTGTCTTCAATCAAGCGTGGGATCGCCGCAAGGAATTCCTCGTCCTTATTGATAATGTCTTTAGTGAACAACTTAGAATATAAATCCTCTGCGGCCGACTGGATGCCCCATTGATCTTTAAGAACGTGCCCTCTCTTGCCAGCGATCTGGTGAAGGTTTAGCTGTTGTATGCGCCCCTTGACACAGGAGTGGAAGTAGCTAGAGTTTCTGTCCCAGGTCAGCCTAGCTTTTTGTTTCCAGAATTCTGCCTCAACTTTCAGCCGGAACTTCAGCAGCGCTCTGCTGAGGTTAAGAGAGGCGTAGGCCGCGGGAGATCGTTCGATAGTAAATAGACTCTCCGTGCGAGTCACGTCGTCCTCGACAGTACGGACAGCCTGGAAGATGTCGTCAAAAGCTTCCTTACTGCAGACTATAAGGGATTTTCTAGTGGCTTTGAGTTTGGCCACCACACGAACAAGGGAGTCTGGATCGTCAGGGGCACTCCAGGCAACTGCTACGATGTTCGTGAACTGAGGGTGGTGGCTCCATAGGTCGAGGAAACGAAAACTTTTCTCGATCTGGTTCAAATTACTGCTAATTTCAATGAGAAGAGGGGAGTGATCCGATTCGATGGTATTGAGGTACGAGAGACAGAAGATGATCCCCAAATCTGACCACTGTGTATTGATGAGGGCACGATCAAGGCAGAAGTATTGCCACCGAGCACCTTCCTGCATGTTACACCAGGTGAAGGTGCTGCCGGTGAACTCAAGGGGTATCAGATGGGCACTGAAAATAAAGTTGGTAAAATCTTGCATGGCCATCGGAGGTGGAGGACGGCCATCCGACTTCTTTTTTTGGCATGTAACGACGTTGAAGTCACCTGCGCAGAGCTAAGGGAGGTTAATGTAGTTTTGGTGAGTGTTCCTCAGGTCATCCCAGAGCTGTCTGCATTCGAAGATGTAGCAGCTGCCATGGACTACAGACAAGAGAAAGGGAATAGAGCATGGGATGTTCCATCCAACACGAGAGCGCCTGTTTCGAGTATTAGATGTTGTCGAGCTTCACGTCGGCCGCAAAGAGGATCCAGATATCGTGGCAACCGTCGATGGCGAAGGGAAAGCCTAACTGCAAATGAATGGAATTGAGTTTCTTTTGAGGGATTTTTGGTTCTATAATCAATAAGATGTCAATTATGTGGATTTTCTTGAGACTGTTTAATCTTCTCAAGATGGGTTTGTTCGTGAGGCCCCTAACATTCCAAGAAAGGATGTTAAGCATTGAGGTTGCTGGGTATATATATATATATATATATATATATATATATATATATATATATATATATATATATATATATATATATATATATATATACAGGATATTCAGCATGTGGCTAATTTCTATTATGAGACACAGTACAAAAGCACTCATACTGATGGGGATGCTGGTTTTTTGGATGTTATTCCTGCTATTATATCTGCTGCGGACAATGAAGCCCTTACTATCGAGCCTTCTAAGAAGGAAATTCTGTATACTATTAAAAGTATGGATGTTAGCAGTGCGGGGGGACCTGATGGCTTTACAGTTGCATTCTTCGTGAAGTATTGGCCTATCATTGCTGATGATGTGTTGGCAGCTATATCTCTCTTTATGGCAGGTTTCGACTTGCCTAAGGCTATCACTAGCACGTCTTTGGTTTTGATTACCAAGCACAATAATCCCAGGTACATGATTGACTTTCGTCCTATCAGTTTATGTAATGGTTTCAACAAAGTTATCTCTAAACTGTTGGCATTAAGACTTGCGCCTATACTTCCTCGTATCATTAGTCCCGAACAAAGTGGTTTTGTTCGAGGATGGGAGATAGTAGATAATATACTCTTGGCTCAAGAGCTACTGAGCTTGATGAACAATAACAATAGGAGGAAATATTGCAATCAAGCTTGACATGGCTAAGGCGTATGATCGGGTAGACTGGACTTTCCCGATGCAAGTTATGCGTAGGTTTGGTTTTCCTGAAGGTTGGATTATCATGGTGTTTCGACTTATGAATAATGTTTGGTATTCTACTATCATTAACGGGATTTTTTCTGGTTATTTAAAAGCTTTTAGAGGCGTTCGACAGGGTGATCCACTATCGCCGACGTTGTTTATCATTGCAGCAGAAGTTCTATCGAGAAATCTCAATAAAACTCTTGATATTGCATCCTTCAAACATTACTACGTACCTAGTAGTTGTCCAGCTATCACACATTTGGCATTTGCAGATGATGTGTTGCTCTTTTCAGCGGGGGATGTACGATCGGTGAAATTATTATATAAGGTGCTGCGGAGATATGAACGCGCATCTGGACAGAGTATTAATGTAGCCAAGTCATCTATATATATGCTGCCATCATTTGATAGAAAGGACGAGCTCGCTGCTATTACTGGATTTGAAATAAAGTAGCCACCATTTACCTATTTGGGTTGTCCGATGGCGGTTGGGGTTCGCACAACCAGACTATATGATGATCTCGTTGCTAAGATCAAAAGGCGCCTGGACGGATGGCAGCAGAAAATTCTTTCATATGGAGGTAAATTAACACTTTTGAAGTCGGTTTTGTTATCTATTCCATTGTATACGATAGCGGCTTGCAACCCCCTGAAGACGGTGCTTAATCGATTGGAGAATATGTTCGTTCGGTTCTTTTAGGGATATAATGATGGATTACAAAAACACATTTGGGCAAGCTGGAGTTCGATGGCTCGTCCGATTGAAGAAGCTGGCTTGGGTATTAGAACCCTGCAAGAAATGATGCATGCTTTCACAATCAAGCTGTGGTGGAAATTGAAAACACAGGAAGGCTTATGGCAGCGATTCATTAAAGCTCGATACTGCAAATTTCAGGATTTAGACATAGCTGGAGCCCCACAAAAGTGTTCGCATGTTTGGCGTAGGATGTTGCAAGGAAGAGACATGGCTAATCATCTTATAACTTCGGTTTCGGGAGACTGGATGTGGTTAGGTGCTACATCGGGGAAGTTCTCCGTTGCCTCGGCTTGGAGGATCGCCCGAATACCCGCACCTATTCAGTCACAGTTTAAGCATATATGGAGTTCGTGTATTCCTTACAAGTGGTCCATATTATTATGGCGGATACTCACCAACAAACTGCCCACGGATGATAATATTCAAACATTGGGTTTTCAACTAGGGTCGAAATGCCATTGCTGCGCAAGTCCGAAGGCGGAGACAACTAAACATGTTTTTGGTGAAGGTGATTTAGCTGTCCAGGTATGGCGATGTCTACAGACAGATCTCAAGGTTACAAGATGGAGAGTGGATCTTTTTAGTTATTTTCAGGAGTGGTGGCGGAGACCGAACATTCATCTGAAGGAGATAGTGGTGGCTGCTACTTGTTAGGTGGCTTGGAAGAATAGGAACAAATGGCGGTACGAGGATTATTCTTACTCGGTGCCTCAGTTACTTGCTGAAATTCGACGTCAGATTGGGAAAGCTTTGCGACGTTGGAACTTGGCAAATAGTTGGAGTTGGATAGCTTTTGTAACCTGTTATTTCCTCTTATCAATAAAATTACTGGTTTCAAAAATATATATATATATATATATATATATATATATATATATTTTATATATATATATAATATGATAGAAAATTTGACGATTTGTCTATTAGATTGCTGGAAATATTCTTTGATTTTTTGTAAACAAAATAACAAAGGTTTGAGTTATCGGTCTCTGGAAAAGTCGTGTATGAAGCACTACCCTAAGAGATCATTCAAGTTCTATATGCAGACTTATCCTCGAATCCTCATAGAGGCAGAATCTCTCGTGCTATCGGATTCCTGTCACTTCACACAGCTTCAAGAGAGTGACCCAAACTTAATTTTGTCCAGAATAAACATGAATTTGAAGAATCGAACAGAGTTTTCTTTCAAACGGGTAGAATAACTTGGCATCACCCGTGATGATGATATGTTGCTCGGATGGTTACAATTGTGGATCAATAAGTACTTCTTTCCATAGGACAAGGAGGATAAGTATATATATTAATAAGTACTTCTTATTTCATGGAATGTTAGCGGAGCGTGCTCGATTGGGAGGTGGAGGGAGATAGGGGATGTGATTTGAAGGGAGCAATGTTCCATATGTTCTCTTTTTGAGACCAATATTAGGTCGGAGCGGTTGCTGGATAGGGGATGCTAACGAACTGGGCCCAAGTGCATAATTTGGACTTATGTGACATGGCTATGATATGGGTAAGATGGGATTGAGGAAGTTGGACAGGACAGGTTCTTTACAGGTCCGAGCAGTTGATAGCCATCTCTTTCCCCAACATTGGGGGTATGCAGTTTGTGCTGGAAGCTGTGTATGGTCACAATAATAGGTGGAGGGGAGATGAGCTCTGGAGGGATATTATTCATGTCAGTACTTTGGTTGCCCAGACTTTTATTGCTACTTATAGGGGACTTCAATGCTTTACTTCATAGGCATGAGAAGGTTGGGAGGAAGGTGCGTTCCCGATGCCATTCTACAGGAGTTTCAAAATTGTTTGTTACACTCGGGTGTGCATATGCTGGAACGAGGTGGCCACATATGGACGTAAAACAACGAAATGACCAGGCAAAGAGTAGTTTGTTAGTTGCACAGAGTGCTTGGAAATAGGAAATGGTTTATTATATTCCCATATTTCCATACAGTAGGATTGGAGGCGGGAACTAGTGATCATTGTCCCATAAAAGTTGGCTTGGTGATAACGGGTAATAGAGAGAAGCGGGCTAGACCGTTTCGCTACTGTAATGTTTGGCACCTGATAGAGTGTTACAGGGAGGCGGTAAGCTTGGGCTTGGCAACAGAAGTGCGGGTAAATCCACAAATTTACTTTATACATCGTCTAAAGCATACTAAGACTGAAATCAAAGATTGGCTATGAGATAGGCCTGTCAGTGAGTGGCATACGAAGGCCCAGGAGCTTCCGGAGGTCCAACGAAGGTTACAGAAGGATCTGGGCAACATAGAGTTGGCAACTACAGAAAAAGTGCTTGTGGAAGAGGTTGGCTTACTGAGGATGGCAGTTAAAATCCAACTAGCCCAACGGGCAAAATATGCATGGCTGAAGAGAGTGGAGACATGTGTACGAAGGTCTTCTATGATGTCATCTGACAGAGGAAACATAGAAATCATATACATCGGCTAGTAGACGTGGATGTCAAGGAGGTTTCTGCAAACATGGATATCCAAACAGAGGCAGTCAGGTATTATATAGACTTATACAATCAAAATGACTATTTGACTGTGTTTTCTAACTTCATATGTAAGAAACTAGTCATGGAGTTCGATAATAATGCCTTGCTAGCTCCGGTGAGGTTAGACGAGATTGAGGCTATTATTAGGAAGGCAGATACTGACAAAGCTCCTGGACCTGACGGCTTCGGAACCAAGTTCTATAAGCAATATTGGGCGGAACTTAAGGACCACATCCTTGAAGTGGTTAGTGATTTCTTCACACATGGCAGACTACTGCGAGAACTGAACCACACCTTCATTACTTTGGTGCCAAAGAAGGTGGTGCAACTGACCTGAAAGATTTTATACTGATTGCCTGTTGTAACTACATCTACAAACAGATCACACATCTCTTGTGTCACTGCATGGAACTATTTATGAAGAAGTTGGTTTCCCCCAACCAAGCTACCTTCATCAATGATCGATCGATAGCAGAGAATTTGCCTATTGGCGCGTGAAATGGTACGAGAGTTCACCAAATCTGGTGGAAACAAGACATGCGTCAAGTTAGAATTATGCAAAGCATATGATAAGGTCAACAGAGAGTTTGTATGTCAAATCATGATTGCCATAGGCTTTGCCAAGGAGTGGGTGGACAGAATGAAAGAGTGTATATCAACTTCGACCTTTTCAGTCCTAGTCAAAAGGTTGCCATATGGATTCATCCGAAGTAACCGGGGGCTGAGACAGAGAGACCCGCTACCAACGTACCCGTTCACTCTTATCATGGAATATTTTATATGTCAGCTAGATGCGACGGTGTACTGGAAGAGGGTAGAGCCTATGTATAAATAGGTACAACCACATGTCTCTTACTTAATCTATGTTGGTGATCTACGTGTCTTCTTGAAGCCAACATTTGAAGGGCTTGGAGGGTTGTCGGATATCATGGAGGGCTTTGGAAACCTGACTGGTCTGTGTCTGCATGGGGACAAGATTATTGTATATTTTAGTACTATGTGTCCCAACAATGACGAGAGTGCAGCTAGATTGTGCGTGGTGAGGGGTGAACTACCAGTAAAATACCTGGGTATTCCCCTATCAGTGAATTATGCCAGAGACATGACCTGTCAGAGCATGGTGGATTATGTTCACCGCAGAGTAGAGGGATGACAAGCACAGTGCTTGTTGTAGACACGCACAAAAAGAAGAAGAAAATGTTGTCTTTTATTTATTGGCACAAGGCACCACAAATCGAGTACGCCTGAGAGATCCTGTGCTGAGGATCCCCGAGTACAAAAAAAGAATTCTGGGGAATGGGACGATGGAGATCGAACGTCAGTTGCTCCTTTTCTCTGTTGACATTCCGATTACAAAAGTGGGAGAAAACCTAAAAAATTGCTAACTCTCGGCTCACTGGCAAGAAGTACAGCAATTTAGTTCTTGAAAATGCTCTATGTTCCGTGTTTTGAAGAGGGATGAGGCCCCTTTTTATAGTCATTCTTGAGCTGGAATGATGTTATGCGCCCACATGAGGAAAATATGCTAGTTTTCTTGTGGGCGTATAGTCCTGCCTTAGGCGCATAGGGTGTAGGCTCATGCAGACTGCGAGATTGTGGGTTGGTCGTGGTGTCGACGTGGCCGCATGCTTCGGTGCATGATAGCTCGTGGAGACTGACGTGGTCGTGCGCTTCGGTGCACATTTTGATCATGGCTTTGACCGAGTCAGGCTTGGGCGCATAGCCATGTCTCAGGCTATGTGCCCTCCTTTTGGGGGAGCTTGTGTTGGGCGCATGGAGCTTCACTGGCTGGACGCATAGAGCTTCACTGGTTAGGTGCATAGAGCTTCACTGGCTTGAGCGCATAGGGCTTTATTGCTGAAAATTTTTCATGCTTCTACAAGACCCCTTCAAAGTTTTCGATACTTGAACGAGTTCGAAATACTTTGAAAGAAGCATGGATCGTCTTCTCGAGATGCAATAGGCACATAGCACGACTCTCTCCTTGGGCGTATAGTTTTTGGCCAGCCTGTTAGAGAGATACGACCGTTGAGATCTTTCTAGAAATCTGAACTGTCAGATTCATCGGGGTAGAATTTGAAGAGGTCCTATCCTTCATACGTCGTCCACGTCAGCAAGTGGCAGTCGCATAGTGTGCAAGAGGCTGATTCTTCACGTGGGCACATAGGCCATTGTAGGCGCATACTGCACAATGGGCGCATACTGCGCAATGGGAGCATAGGCGCATAAAGCTAGTGGGCGCATAGGAAGTGGCCTGTGCCTATAAATAGGGTCTGAAGTAGAAAGAAAGCTCATTATTCCCCTCTCTTAGAATTTTTCAAAAAATCTTCATCTTATTTCTTTGAGAACCATGTCTCCCAAGGTCGCTAAGAGATCCGCGAAGGGCAAGGGGCTGCGCCGATTGGCTCTCCTCCTACGACAGCGTCTTCACCAGTCTAGGACCCGATTCTGGGTGAGGGCATGCTTCAAAAACAAACTCTCGAGCGTTAATTTATGATGCTCAGACTTTTCGTCTGCCTGGGCGCTTGTGCCTAAGGCAACATACTTCTGTGAGCATCATTATGGGCCCACAGAAGTCATGCGCCATGACTGTGGTGTGCTATGTGCCCATATGTTGCCATGTTATGCGCCATCAAGCTGTGGTATGTTATGCGTCTACGTACTGTTCGTATGTTATGCGCCCACATGTTTGTTTTGGGCGCATATCCATTTGGGCGCATATCCCTTTGGGCGCATAGCCCTTTGGGCGCATAAAAGCCCTTCAGAACTTGGTCCTTCATGTGGATTTTTGAGTTTGACTTTCTTTCTATCCCTTTTTATATTTTGTAGGGATCAGGCTAGCAAATTTCTCCAGGACCGGTATCGACGACTTTGGGCATGGTGAAGATGCAACACTTGACACACACATCAGAGAGCTCAGGACTCTTCGTATTTTTGAAGAGTTTTCCTCAGATGGTAGGAAGAACCTTTGTACATCGGAGAGTCGGACGGTAGTTGGGCGTCATTGTGAAAGTTCTGTTTTCACGGTTCTTCAAGTAGGCAAAAGCAACAATTGAGATATTGTTTTGAAGGTATGACCTCTTGGAGGAACAGGCCTAGGCCGTCCGTAATATAGAGGAGAGCAAATCACCATTTGTAGATATTTTTAGCATGCTATATTTGCCCTTCTCCGTGTATCTTTTCGATGGTTCAACAGCTTTGTTTGCTTCTCAGCAGTAAAACATGACTTCTTTTGAGGGCCACAAAACTATTTTTTGACGAAGGCGTAGTACTGCCAAACTGTCCAAACCATGTATTGTTGATGAGTAGTGGATCTTCCCTTCTCTTGGACATCAATGTAATCCTTTACTTCTTATCCCGATGAAGAGATGAAGAACATTTTAGTTTGCTCATGAGATGTAGTCCTGTGAATGTAACTAATTTTGAATAAACAGAATACATTCGCTCTATTCTTTGCTTGTGGTATCTGTGGTGCTTGTATTAGAGAGCTTAATACAGCATTTGTGTGAAGGGTATCCCTTTCTGGGCGGAAGAAACTTTTCAAGCCTCCTCTTCGACGACCTCCACTAAAGATGATAAGATAGCCCGGGAAGTCGTCAAAGCTTTCAACTCTGTGCTGAAAGTGAAGCTTCCTGGAGTCTTAAATCGGAATGCTGCCTTCGGTCCGATGAAGGCTGTTGCCGAATGCCAAGTGGCGGCCCTCGAGAGCATTGCCGAATATGAAGAGCGGGCCAATACTCTGAGGAAAGTTTTGAATGACCAGGAGGATCACGTGGCCAGGTTCCGGGATACCAAACAGAAGAGCCCGACATCGCTGTTCCACGCAGAGGATGAGGCTTTGATGACGACTATTACGGAGGAGAAGGCTACTTTCCAGGCAAGGAAGGATGCCCTTGTTCGAGAGATTGGCGAGCTGGCTGACCAGTATGGCCAGTTCAATGCTATAAGTGAGGCACGTGCTGTCTCGAAGAACAGGCTGGCTGTACAGATCACTGAGAAGTATAATCATATTGCACAGATCCAGAACGAGATTGCCCAGCTGGAAGCTGACTTGAGGGTGGCAACAACTGAACAGGAGGATTACTCGGCTCAGGCTGCCATGACTGCTACCACTTCCGCCAATTTAGAAGAACAGCTGGCGAAGTTGGAGGGGGAGCATCTGGGTCTGATCCTCTTCGAGGATGAAGCTGCTTGCCAAAAAGAGGTGCACTGTCGAGCTACTGCGAAGTCTGAAGCCAAAATAGCGGCTCTAAGGGACAACATCAATCGTCTATGTATCCCTTAGATTCTTTGTAACCCTTTTTTTTCTTCCAGCCGTCACGGCTCTTGTACCTTTTTTCTGTTTCTTGATAGACGTTTGAGTAAAGAATAAAGAATCTTTTCAAAGTGAATGTGGTTTTGTGAAATATCGGAACTAGAGGTAAAGTGGACGTAGCAAGGAAATTTCTGGTGGATATTCCGCTGGGGAAATTTGATGTGGACCTATTATCCGTTTTATATTCAAGTTATTCGAATATAGATAATAAGTTGAACGAAGCTGCTAGCAGAGGTAATATGGACGTAATAGCAGAGGATGTTCTATATCTGACCAGAGGTAATATGGACATGGAAAGATATATAACATTAGGTAGGAGTGGATAGTTCAGAGGTAATATGGACTTGATTATCCTTGATAAATGCTTTGCTCAGAAGTTACGTGGACATGGCAAATCATTTAATCATTCCACTGGGGGAATAATTATCGAAAAACAAATTCAGAGGTAATAGGGACGTGACTTATTTTCGTCAAACCGAGTTTGGACAAAGTCAAAAACGAAAATGATTCTACTGGGGAAATTTTTAGGGGACATATTATCCAGGGCGTATTCATGACTCTTGAAATACGGATAATAGTTAAATAATTTTTCGAATCATATAAACATCGTACTGTACATTTACATGACTGAATACATGTGAACATTACGTAAAAAGGTTACATATAGTATTTCTTCAGGAACTTGTCGTTGATAGGCATCATGAGCAAGTCACCATCGGGCTTGGTTAGTCGGTACGCACCATTATAATACACTGATTCTATGATGAAAGGACCTTCCCATTTAGGCTAGAATTTTTTTTATTTTGTGCGTTATGACCATTGGTCTTCTAACTGCTAAGACCAGTTTGCCGACTTGGAAGATCCTTTCCTTCACTTTTTTTATTGAAGGCTCTGGAAAGGCATGCTTAGTATAGCTCAATGCATTGCTGAGCTAACAAGCATTTTTCGTCTAGCGCTTCGAGCTCCTGGAGTCGCAGACGATAGCTTTCTTCGGTAGTCAGCTCGCTGGCCAGGGCTATTCGAAGAGAAGAAATCTGGATTTCTAGGGGAAGAACTGCTTCGTTCCCATAAACAAGAGAGAATGGCGTTCTACCTGTTAGAGTCCGGACTATTGTACGATAGGCCCATAGACATTCGCCGAGCTTATCATTCCAATCGTGCTTATTTGAGACACAAACTTCTTGAGAAGTTTTATGCTGGTTTTATTGAAGGCTTCTGCTAGCCCGTTAGCCGATGGATTGTAGGCAGTAGAGGCTACATTCTGGATTCGATTCCTATCGTAGATCCGATAGAATGCATGGCTTACAAACTGTGGACCATTATCATGGATGATCCTGTGAGGTAGGCCAAAGTGGTAGATGATGTGATATTTGATGAAACTGATCACATTTGATGTCTTTACTTTAGTGAGCGGTATAGATTTCGCCCATTTGGAGAAGTAATCTGTTATAGCTAGGATGAATCGATGTCCTTTGTAGGATGGCGAGCTGATTGGTCCTATGACGTCCATGCCCCAGGCTTCAAACGGCCAAGATGCTGCCGTCGGGTGTAGAAACTCCGAAAGTTGATGAATGAAATCGGCGTAGAACTGACAATCTCTATACTTCTTTGCATATTCAACAGCATCTGCTATCATTGTGGGCCAGTAATAACCCATTCATTTTTTTCGGGCCTGATTGATGTACACCACAAACTCTATCGTGAGCCTCCCGGAGTGCATGTTTGGCTTTTGTGTTTGATAAGCATCGTAACAGTAGCCCGTCGTAAGAGCGTCGGTACAACATCTTCGTATCAGTATCGTAGTAAAATCTGAGGGATCGTCTTTAGATAGACACTGCTTCCTTCGGGTCCTCGGGGTGGATTCCATAGACGGCATAGTCTATGAAGGGAAATCTCCAGTCTTTAGCATCGACGCTTGTTTCCGTTGTGTAACTGTGATGAATATGCAAGGCATTTTTCACACAGAATAGTTCTCGACTAGACACTATAATCGACTGCTGAGTATTGGTTGGGACGGTCAAGAAAGCAGCGAGACCGGCTAGAGCATCTTCTTCTATATTCTGTAGTCGTAGCACGTGCTCGATGAAGAATCCAGCAAAAGTAGATGCCAACTCGATTGTTGCTCTGTGGTAGGGGATAAGATCTTCGTGGCAAACTTCATAATCCTCTCGGACCTGACTGACTATTAGCTTGGAATCGCCATAAGATTCTAGATTGTCAACTCCCAGTTGCTTCGCCAGTTGTAGGCCGATTAATAGGGCATTATATTTGGCCACGTTGTTGGTGCATGGTTCTACGAGAAAATATGCACAATGTATTACCAGATGATCAGGTGACACGAGCACGACACCTACTCCAGCCACGATATTTCCTTTAGGTCCTGTTCTTGAAGCACCGTCAAAGAACATTTGCCAAATGGGGATTTCTTCAGTTGCAGTGTTAGACTCCACCACTTCGTCGGAGATTTCATCGTAGAGTTTGGATGATTCTGGCACCGGATGAGCTGCTAGGAAATCAGCTAATGCTTGGCCTTTTACTGCCTTCTAAGGAACGAATAGCATATCGTATGGAGTCAACAACATTGCCCATGTAGCTAAACGAGAATTGGGAGAGCCCGGTTTAGTCATGAGTATTCTGAGGAGGTTGACTTTAGATATAATATGGATAGTCTGCCCAGACACATAGTGGCATGTCTTCTGGATGGCAAATACTAGTGCAAGGCATTCCTTTTCCACCGGTGTGTATCTGTGTTCGGCACCTACCATTGTGCGGCTGGGGTAGTAGATTGCCTGTTCATGGCCGCCTTCATTCTTCTGAGCTAATAGGGGGCCAAGAGAATGGTTCATAGCGCGGACATATAGTAAGAAGGGCTTCCCCATTATTGGAGCTACCAATACTTGAGGGCTTATGAGATACGCTTCGATATCGTCGAATGTGCGTTGACATTGTTCAGTCCAGACGAAAGATACGCCTTTCTTCATGAGCTGAGTGAAGGGTTGACACCTTCTAGAGTGGTTCGAAATGAATCGTCTGATGTAGGTTAGCCTTCCTTGTAGTCCGCGTAGCTCTTTGAGGTTTCTTGGATGATGTACATCGAGGATAGCCTTCACTTTCTCCAGGTCTAGATGTATACCCTTTGAATGATGACGAAACAAAGGAACTTGCCGCTGGAGACTCCCAGAAAAGACTTGGTTGGATTCATCTTGAGTTGGTGTGCACACATTAGTTCGAACACCGTTCTTAAGTCTTGGAGGTGGTTGCCCTTGAGACGACTTTTAACTGCGATATCGTCTATGTAGCACTCCACAATTTTGTGCAAATGATCGCATAAAATTGTGTTTATGGCTCACTGGTATGTCGCCCCTGCAATTTTCAATCCGAAGGGCATCACCGTATAGCAGTATACCCCCAACGGTGTTTGAAAAGATGTGTGCTTCTCGTTGTCGGAAAACATCTTGATCTGGTTGTAGCCTGAGAACCCATCCATGAAGGACATCCGTTCGAAGCCGTAAGTATTGTCGATTATTACGTCGGTGATCGGTAGAGGCAACTCGTTCTTCAGGCATGCAGAGTTCAAATTACGGTAATCGATATAGACTCGAACTTTACCGTTCTTTTTTATGACTGGAAAGATGTTGGCAACCCAATCTGGGTGTTGTTCTTCGTGAATGAATCAACTGGCAATAAGCTTCTTGACTTCATTCTCGATGGCCTCCATGACGTCTGGTCAGAATCGTCATTGTTGCTACTTCACTGGCTTAGCTTTAGACGAAATATTCAGGCAGTGCATGGCGACTTTAGGGTCCAAGCCTGGCATGTCTTCATAGCACCATGCGAAGACGTCGATGTATTCTTTTATAAGATGTATAAGAGATTGGCGTTCATCGCCAGATAGACTTTTGCTGATGAAGATTTGTTTGAAAGATGATTCATCTCCTAAATTGACTTGGATGACTTCGTCTTCGGTAGGTGGTTCATGTTGTTCGAAGCGCAGCTCCTACCTAGTGTCCATCTTTTGAGCCCATTGTTCGAGCTCGATTGATTGGACATCGTCTGTAATTTGATCAATAGAAACCATGTTGATGGACAGAGTTGTCTTGAACATGTCGCCAATGCTTGAGTCTGAGGCCCAGAGGGAATCAGAAGAATGAGAACAACGATCTACTTCATCATCTGATCTTTCGAAAGTGTTGGAGGAGTGACATAACCCAAACCAATACCGCTTCGTTGATAGTAGTTCTCGGGTTTGCCGGGAGGAGCAAAGTGTCGTATTGGAAACCGTCGTCCTCTGTCGTAATTTAGCCCCTTGTCGCTTTTGATGTCATATCCCATGTTCTGGATGATATTCTTGGCCTGCCAACTATACCAAAAAAGTTGTATTTTTCCAGAGTCATAGTCAGCTTCTGTGTTGTGCTTGGAAGAAGTAGAGTTTGGAACGAACTTTCTCTCGCCAATTATACGACCGAAGATAATTAGTTCTTCATCCTTCTTTCTGGTTGGAACGATAAAGTATAGGATATCTTCTGGGTAAACTTTTTCCCGCAGGTGAGGCATCGTGTCCGGCATGCAGAGGTGTGGTCCTATACCGTGCTCTAGAGCGTATATCGTATCTACGTAGTGGTTTATAGATTGATAGACATCAGAGTAATTCAAAGATAAACCTTTACTACGAAAATACACAAGTTCTTATTCAGGGATAACATCATCCGTTAAAGGTACATTATTATGAGTATTGATATACTCATTGAGGGGATCACTATCTAGAAGAGGAGCCACAGTCTTGGCCGAGTTCACCATGTACGGTAATTCTTCAGGATTGGGAGGACGGGCATCATTATGTTCCTCCAGGGGTATCTTACTGAGAGTGATGGTCAATGGTTTGACCTTGTCAGGGTTCTTCTTTTTCACCCAGATTGTGAGAGGTTTCGGAGTACTTTTTGGAGTAGTACGCCCTTTGACTCGGATGATCAGGGGACCATCATTGGAGGATGGAGTTGCTTTAGTTTCATTGTCAGCTTCGTTGCCATCATCCTTGGGGGGCTGAGACTGGTAAAGTACCGAATCTCCATAGTAGGCTTCGATGCCATTAAAAGGATCAACATCGACAAACTCCGTCTTTACGACACCGTCACTTTTGACGTATTTGAGGTACTGGTGAAGTATGGAAGGAACGATCATGTTCTCATGTATCCGTGGACGTCCCAACAAGACGTTGTAGGACAAATTGGCATCAATCACATAGCAGAAAAACTTCGTTCGGAGATCACCGATCTGGCACTTGAGACGGATCTTACCCAGTGGGTGGCTTCGACCAGCATTAAAAGCCATGATAGTTGTGTTGGTTGCAGATAGCTTGTGCAAAGGGATTCCCAGAATTTGAAGCAAACTTTTAGGAATGATGCTGAGGGAGGATCTCGGATCGATGTGCATACGGTCCACCTTGATCACCCCGATATACCCTGTATAGTACAGGGGTCTATCATGACGATTATTTTTTAGTATCATGTCTTCTTGTGAAAAGGTGATGTTGGGCATGACTTTCATCGTACTGTGGCAGTGGGGACAGGAGACAGGATATTCAGCGGGGGCTTTTGTAGGAACGAAATCGTAAAACATAATACTCTAGAGGGGGGTGAATAGAGTAAGCAGCGGAATATTACTAATTAAAAACTCGTTAGTAGTTAGATCACGGATATAATAATAATCACAAAAATAAATAACTATAATAATAAAGCGTGATCAGAAGGCAAACACAAACACAGAGATTTATATTGATTTCTCTCTTGTGAGGACTAGTCCAGTCGGAAGAACTCTAGCTTCCAGTTGAATCCACTATTGAAAAATCTCGCAAGTTTTTATAGGAAGTCCTTGCAACTTCTCAAACACGAGCTTTGATACGAAGAACTCGACGAACTTCAATTGTGAAGAGTTAATATTCAATCAAACCTCTGATTACAATCGCTATGAAACTTCTAGACCGCACCGTACTGGCAAATTGACTAGAGAATTGTAACTGGCTTGGGATTTGAAAATGGAAGCTTTTTAGAACTCTTTGGAAGAAATGTAAGATTTAGAAGATAAGAGATTGAAAGTGAATTGGTTTTTTGAAATGATCGAAATCCTTCTCTATTTATAGTTTTTCCAAAGGCAAAACTCTGACAGAATTCGAGCAGAATTCGGACAGAACTCTTTGTAAAAAACAGCAACTCAAGGGAGACCAAGTTCAAAATCAAACGTTCACATAACGTTCAACTTGGCCGAAGTCTGGCCAAACTCTGGCCGAACTCTGGCCGAGTTCTGTCAGGGTTTGTTCAGTTGATTTTGTGAAAAATAATTTTGGCTTTTTGAAAAGTCCTTCAGAAGCTTTTTGTAAAATAGATATTTTTCAAAAATATAGGTCATTTTAGAAAGATAGGTCAGTTTTGAAAAACGTTTTCGGATAGCCTATTTTCCAGTACGACTTGGTGTACAATGTATTCCTAGACTCAATAAAAATGAAAATTACATTGCTTTGAAGAAAATACATTCTTGAGTGGAAAACAGCTTCGATCTTGAACTGAATAGATATCCATCTTTGATCAGTATCCAAAACGTTATTAGTAAACATCTGAATTGATTAGTATATCGAGACAGAGTTTGATCAATTATTAAAATCAGGTTTGACCATGACCAATGGGCCAACGATCTCTCCCATTTTGATAATTGACAAACCTTGTCGATATGACATCTTGGTTTGATCAATTCAAAAGTGTACCGAAAGTACCAAAAAATAAAAATTGTTCATAACGTGTATCCATGAAGATGTTAGATCTTATTTCTCCCCCGTTGTCAGTTAGCAAAATATTGCAAAGAGAAAGCTCCCCCACAATAAATGCATAAGTAACACGCAGTGAAGAAACACAAAAAATAGAATAAAGAAATAACTATATTTAACACAGGCATGGTATAAATAGTAACAAAAAAATAAGATATAAACAACACAGGTATGGTATTTGTCACATGCAGTTTATATGAAGCAAAATGAAAGATAATGCTAGAATAAAGCTGAAACAAATAAAGTGCTGAATAATAAACTAAACCGAGTCATATGCCAAACTGAGTGTCACGACCCGCACCCTAGAGTAAGGGCACGAGAAGTAGGTACGTCCAGCCTACGCCGCAGTATCGGCGGTAGAACGCTGTCCTAGGTCAATCATCTAACAATATAAAGGTACCTGTACAGTTTATACTCTCCGAATGGAGGTAACATCACAACATGCTGTCTCAATCACATCTAAGGTAGAAGAATGAAGAACAGATAGATAGATAGTAACTCAAAGAGAACCATAGCATAGATGAAAAAGTCTAAGTGTCTAGTACAACATAATATCCAGAATGTCAACTCATAATACAACAAGTCTAAGAGTCTATATACCTCAACATCTTAAAATACAACTCAGATGTGAGACAAAAAGATAATACCGAAAGACTGTCTAGCTAAACTAGCCTAGACTACTGGGATAACATCCTCAGCTGCAGGTGGATCCTGCTGAGGGTCCACAACATAAGTATCATCTAGTCCTGCTCTATAATAAGTAGTCACCAGGGCCTCCTCCTCATCCTCTGTAATATTTTCAACAGGTCCAATCAGGACGAAAACGAGCACAATACATCTCACGCAGTGCATAGCAGGTTAGGAAATACGATACAGGCAATAGAGTAAGATACATGAACTGCTGAAAGAAAATATACGCTGTAAAAGAGATAGCTGTAATGAAATATCTACTGTATATAGAGAACTGTAGTGACTAGTGATGTAGAGCACAAGATAGGCATGTGAATGGCTAGAATTTATACATGATTATACTACTGAGTTTGCACATGATTACACTACTTTGGAATTATTCACATGTCCACTTCTACTCCCCTGTTACCCCAATCAATACACAAGGATCTATACAAGTTACGTTATTGTACATGATATCACATGGGGCCCATGAAAGGGTACACATGATAGTATACATGAGGGCTCAGTAAACATGAGAGTACATGATCACATGAGTGCACATGAATAATGGAAGCATAGGAGTACATGATGATATGAAACACACATAACATGAAGTACCCGATGCTCCCGAGGGGGATAACATCTCATGTAAAGATCCATATAGTACCAATTCGTGTTACCAACGTGACAGCATCAAGTAAAGTAATCTAGAGCGAGAAGTAAAGCCTGAACAAGTATGAAACGGTCAGAGAATGTACTCGCCTGATAACTGAATGTCTGAAGAGGATATACTGTCTGAGGAGAGGTGTATGGCTCCTAATCAGAGTAATACAAGTCACAATGTATCCACAATGGTAAAAATAAAGTATACAATGCATACTACATGATTCTAGGTCAATCTGGTCAAAAGTCAACTCTTGGTCAACTCAATAGTCAAACTGGGTCACAGGAAGTCATACTAGGTCACAGGGGATCAAACTGAGTCAAATAAAGTCAAACAAGGTCAAACAAGTCAAGGTTAGTCAAATCTAGGTTAAAGTCAGCTCTTGGTCAACATTCTAGCCAAACTAGTCAAATACTAGTCAACATGATCAATCTAGGTCAAATTTAGACTAACTAGGGTTTTGGGTCAAACAAAGACTAGCCAGCAAGGTGATTAGGTCAATGGTCAACTATCTAAGTCAATACCACAAGGTTAAGGTATAACCAATACCTATACAAGTATACCACACATATATATACATATATATATAATACCAATCTTAATCCTATATTCAAGCTAATCCCACATTCCAATCTCAAGTCATGACTTGACTCTAAGTATCTAACTTAACCCATACATAAGTCCTTCCACAAAACCCAAGTCACAATAGTATACTCATATATAGGTCAACCCTAAACCAACTAGTTAATAGCCTAGGGTTTAGTCAAACTTAGTCAACAAGTCCTCTTAAGTCTATCCAAACTATTTCTAGGTCAATTAGGTCATGGTTGACCTATAGTTGACTTTGGTCAACAATGGTCAATTATCTAGTCAAACTAGTCTACTAGTCAAGTTAGGTCAACCAATGTCAACTAGTCATTCTAGGTTAATTTAAGTTCAATCTAGGTCAACTAGGTCAAGTTTGACCTAAGGTTGACTGTGATCAACCCTTAGTCAACAAGGGTCAATTTGTTGTTGTTTTGGGCCTGTAGGTCAAATGGGGTTAGTCCCAAGACCATAGGCTAGTCACTTAGGCCATAGGCCATTCCTATATCTAGAAGTCATACATATATATATATATATATATATATATATATATATATATATATATATATATATATATATATATATAAATATATATCTATATGTATAGATATATACAAGTGTCTACTACCTATGTATATATTAATATAGGCCTAACTACAAACAATACCCAAAACCCACATATTTATATATAATGATAACTAACCTACATACACATATATATATACATTTCATATTTATATATAGACCCATATACCCTCTACTATATATATACCCATATATAACCAAATCTATAGAATACTATATATACACCAATATATATATAACATATATATATACATATATATTTACATATAACATATATATATATATATATATATATATATATATATATATATATATATATAGAGAGAGACTTAGAGTAAGAGAAAGAATGAGAGAGGGACAGTGAGAGAGAGAGGGTCATACAGGACAGAGAAAGGGGGAGGGGGTTCCTGATTTCTGAAACCAGGAATGCCCCAAACACACACACACACAGTCCGTATATACACATATGTGTATATACCCACACAACTACACAAATACCCAACCAAATAACCTCAAAAATCACCCCCACACACACATACATATATACTACATATATACATACTAAAATACACCTATACAATGTATAAATCATATTAAATAATGGTTTGAAATTCGATTTCAGAAACTGGGAAGTTTCCCAAAACTGAAATAAGTGCACTGTGCACTCGAATTAGGGTAATTCTAATTTCACTCACAAAATCGAGCTAGGACTCGAATCGAAGGGTTGGTAACTGAGCCCCCACACATATACGTGTCGTGTGTGTCAGTGGTAGTCCACCACAACACGACACGGCGTGTCCAAACATAAAGGAACTCGCTCGGGTAAGCTAGGATACACGAACACGTACACCGCGTCGTGCACGTGTTCACGTGTCTCGTGGACACACCACGAGACACGACACCACTCGTGGTCACACACACGTGTAGCCCACATATAGGGCTACATGATGGACACACTGTCACGTGTCCACGACACTCATGGACACGATACGAAACCCGTATCAGTCGTGAAAAACACGACTGATATGCGCGTTTCGACAGCGTCGTGCACGCTGTCACAAGCCTCGTGCTCGTGACACAGGACACGATGCACCACGTGCTCGTGTCCACGTGTACGCCACATGAAGGGCTACACGATGGTGTCATCACGAGGCACCCAAGTGTTGTGTCCGCGCGACACGACACGCTCAAAGTTGCCCTCGCACGCGTGTGCGCTGACAGCACGTGTCCAGTGCGAGTGAGTTTTCTCACTCGACACGACACGATGCGACACGAGACTTTGGGGGCATGTTTGCAGACATTGCCCCCTTGTCTGTGTCAAAACTCACGTGTCCTAGTGGCCTGTGTAGTGCACACGAAGTGTCGGGTAGCAGGGCATGCACGATGGGCTCGTGCTGTCGGTTCGTGTCCAATTTGGATACGGACACAGCATTAAAATGTGCTCAGTCCAGTGGGTTCGTGACCTACATGTCTAGGGCTTCACAAAAGTGCAATTTGTTTCACATTTCGACAAAATCGAGTCCATTGTGGCATTTCACCAAACAAGGGTTTCTAGCTTAGGATACGTGTCCGATACGGACACCAAAACACTTCTAATTTCCACCAAACCTTACCCACAGTTATGGTAGTCCTACATGAATGCATTTATGAAGAAAAATCAGGGTTTTAACTAAGTTTGAGGGAAATTACCTATTGGTGCAATTCCAAGGAAAATCAAGGAAGAGGGGGTGTGCTTCCTTCAACTTGATGATGTCCAATGCTTCCAAATCCTTGATTGCTAGTTCCTCTTAGCACCCTAGATGTTGTAGGATCCCCATGCAAGAAACTAGAGTGAATTTGGATCAAGAATGATCAAGTTATCAAGGGTTGAAGGAAAAGGGAATTTTGTGGATTTAATTTCATGTAATTTTGTTCATGAATAAATCCATGGGGTTTATAACATGGGTGGGCTGCCAAGGGGGTGCCCTTGGCCGGCCAAGCATGGGGGGGTGTCCTTGCCTTCCTTCATGGCTAAGGCATGGACTTTAGCCTAAAGGGTTCTAGATATTTTGATTTGTTTAAGGAAAATATCCTTAAAGTTAATATCTAGATATTTAACCCTTTATCCCATGACCAAAACATCACCCTAATGATTCTAGGTTAGTGGCTAACTTCTAGTTTAGGGTAGGATAGGTTAGTGACTAATCATGAGACCTACCAAGAATTAAATAATATTAAAAATCACATAATCACAAATAAAGTCTAAAAAATTACCAAAATACCCTTTTGGTCAAAAACCACTAATTTGATATTCTAAGCCTATGGCTAAGCTCTCATGGTCATGGCAACTTCTAGGTTAGAGAAAACTAGGGTTTACACTAAGTTATACTAACCAAAATCACAAAGTCATAAGTCATGACTTAGCATGACTTTAGAAATGGTTTAACTTAACTAAAATCACCAGAAAATCATACCATGACTAAAATACCACTAATAATAATAAAAATAATAAATTTTCAAAAATCCTCTATTTCAGAAAACAGGGTGTTACACTGAGGCATAAAAACATATGTCTATCAAAGTCATAAATCATGTCTAAAATAAAGAGTACTGATAATATCTTGGAATGTCGGAGCATTTCCAAGTAAACATAAGACAAAATAAACAGTCTCAAAAAGTAACATCTCAAAAATCATCCTCATCCTCATCATCATCGGCTGTAGTGCCAGCATGTCTAGATAGATTAGCTCCAGAAGTGCCAGCTCTAGAAGTATGTGGAGTAGCACCAGAAGTATGATACCAATCGTATACATTCCCTGGCTGGAACAGAGAGTGGACCGCCTCATCATCAATGCGGTAGCCAGATACAGAAGGGTCTCAGGAAGAGAGCTAGCATAGTGACCCGTCTGTGCAAATCTTAGATCGGCGAAGGAGTTGGCAGTAGCCTGGAACCGAGTCACGAAACTCATGTTCCCTGGAGGTATCAACGAAGAATGTCTGTAGATCTGATAAATGCTGGTGAATACCCTCAAAGGTCATAAGGTAAGACTGAGGAGGACCAGGTACTGTAGGAGCAGGTACTGTAGGTGGAGGAGCAGTGGCAATGCTGCGACGAGAAAGCTTAAAAAACTTGGGCTCAGGGTTAAGAGCACAAGTGGATAAGTCAATATCAAATCTCTGAAAGATGTGTGGGATGATCATCGCATAAGAGAGGTTGCGATCTCTACCGCGACATCTACCCATCATCTGAATGATAGTCTTAGGGACATAAAAAGGAATTCCCTTAAGAATGTGATATAAAGCAAAAAGCTCGAGTGCAGTAATATCATCTTTTGAAGTAGATTTTGGAAGTAAAGTAGAATAGATGATGCGATGTAATTCGTAGTTAAATAAGTTTAAATTATTGGCCTTGAACTTTCTGGGATGAGACGTGCAGGCGCACAAAGCTCATTCTTGAAACTAACGAGAGTCGTACCCTCAGAAAAATCGAAATAAGTGATGTCATCGAGCGGGACACCTTCGTTTGGAAGACCAAAGATTTTTGCTAGCGATTCATCATTGAACTCGATATCTATCCCGTCGACACGAGTTCTCGTAGTAAAAGTGTCCAATACGAAATTACAGTAAAATAATCTAATGGCATTAGTAGCTATAGGGAATTGTAAAGTAGCAAAGTGGTGTAACCCTAATGCCTCAAAGAAAGGACGGTGGTTAGAAAATACAGTCCATTTGATCGGAGATCCGGTACATATAGTACGCATAATGAAGTCGGCATACCAAAGTAATGCATGGTCGAAAGTTTTGAAATAAAACTCATCCGATGCACCGTCATCCGATTGGACCGAAGAAAAAAGGGAATTCGAGTTCGGATCAGAAGACGATGCCTCTTCACTGGCATGGGTCTTCTTCCTCTTGAAAGGATTGAATCCCTTAGGCATTCTTTTCCAAAACTAGAAACCCTAATAATTTGAAAGTGGAGGAGAGAAGGAATTATACCTTCCGAGAATCATGTATGCTGAAGAGAACGCAATTCTCCACACAAATCCAAAGTTTGGATGAAGATCTCTACGTAGATTGAAAGAAGGAAGGTGGAGAAGAACTAGGGTTTTTGGGCGCTGCTGCTGCTGTTGATGTATTTTTGGAAGGGTTTCTGACTGATATCTACATATACCTAGCCGAATTCGGACCGAACTCGGACCGAATTCGCCAAGGGTTCTCCTGGCTATAAAAAAAAATTTGTGTGTTGGCCACATCTTTTTCAACAGTTTATTTCAACTATTTAATTCAAAGTTTAGTAATTTTAAATTTTAAATAATACAATTAATATTATTTTTTGAATTAATATTCTTTACTCAGCATCTATTTCAGATTAGCTGTAGGAGTACTGTCCCATCTAACGGAGGTTCACCGGAGAACTCTTAAATACCGCTTCGCTTCGACCGTAGTCGTGGTGACAGACAAACTCTTTTTAGGCTTGTCTCAAAAATAATTATTGAGTATTGAATAAATTAATTAATAAAATCAAATTAATTAATATTATTGATATCTAAAATTCCTAATTCTCGACGTAAATAATTGAAACGATCTTCCGCCAGAGGTTTTGTGAGAATTTCAGCCAATTGATTCTGTGTGTCTATGTATACAAGGTCCATATCTCCATTTTGTTGATGATCTTTAAGAAAATGATGTCGAATCTCGATATGTTTAGTACGAGAATGACATACTGGATTCTTAGTCAAATTAATAGAACTAGTGTTATCACAAAAAATTGGTATGTGTGTAAAATACAATCCATAGTCTTCTTAAGTTTGCTTCATCCATAAAATTTATGCACAACAACATCCTGCAGCAATATACTCAGCCTCGGTTGTTGATAATGCGACAGAATTTTGCTTTTTGCTAAACCAAGAGACTAGAGCTTTTTCTAGGAAATGACATGTGCCGCTGGTACTTTTTCTATCTACTTTGCATCCGACAAAATCAGCATCAGAATAACCGGTTAGGTCAAATGACGTGGTTTTGGGATACCATAAGTCGACAGAAGAAGTGCCTTTAAGGTATCGGAAGATACGCTTAACTGCGCACAGATGTGATTCCTTAGGATTAGCTTGAAAATATGCACATAAGCAAACGCTAAACATAATGTCTGGTCGACTAGTAGTTAAATACAGTAAGCTACCGATCATACCTCGATACTTACGTATGTCGACGGGTTTGCCTTGTTCATTAATTTTAAGCTTGGTTGAAGTTGCCATTGGAGTGCTAAGTGGCTTGACTGCTTCCAGGTCGAACTTCTTAATAGATCTTTTGTGTACTTAGCTTGATTTATGAACGTCCCATTGTTGGTTTGTTTGATTTGCAGTCCGAAAAAGAATTTCAGCTCTTCCATCATGCTCATCTCAAAATCATTCTGTATACACTTTGAAAATTCTTGACAAAGAGATTCATCAGTAGATCAAAAAATAATATCATCTACATAGACTTAAATAAAAAGAATATTGTTATTCAAAGACTTTATAAACAATGTAGTGTCAACCTTTCCCTTTCAAAATCCGTTATCAAGTAGAAAAGAGCTTAGACAATCGTACCAAGCTCGAGGAGCTTGTTTCAAACCATATAAGGCTTTCTTCAACTTGAAAACATAATCAGGATTTTTGAAATCAGTAAAACTGGGAGGTTGAGCTACATAAACTTCTTCTTTTATAAAACCGTTTTCAAATGCGCTTTTGACATCCATTTGAAATAACTTGAAATTATGAAAACATGCAAATGCATATAACATGCGAATAAATTACAATCTCGCAACTGGGGAATAAGTCTCATCGTAGTCGATACCTTCTTCTTGATTGTATTCTTGAGCTACGAGTCGAGCCTTATTACGAGTCACTAAACCATTTTCGTTCAGTTTATTTCAGAATACCCAACGGGTGCCAATGACCGGATGATCAATGGGCTTGGAAACAAGTTCCCAAACTTGATTCCATTCGAATTGGTTTAATTCCTCTTGCATAGCATCTAACCAAAAATTATCACTACATGCTTCTTCAATATTTTTGGGTTCAAGCTGTAAAATAAAAGCAACACAATAAGCTATATCTTTATTAGAGGAAGCTATATCGAGATTCGACATTATTCTTCAATATTCTTCAATACTCACACCCTTGGTAATCTCACCAATTACCAAGTCCTTTGGATGATCTGCCAAGAATCTCATCTCTTTTGGCGTATCCTCAGGATTGCTAGTTCCGGCTTCTTTGCTTGAAGACTCGGCTAGTGCTTGGTGTGAAGGTTTTGTATCTTTGTGTGAAGGTTTTGCAGTAGCTGTACTTGGTGTGATTACGTCTTCATTGTCGTCATCGTCTAAGTGTTGATTTAACTCATCAAACTTGACATTGACTGATTCTTTGATGATCATGGTTCTTTTGTTGAAGACTCTGTATCCTTTGCTCTTTGCTGCATAACCTAAAAATATACCTTTATCGGCCTTTTCATCAAATTTACTCAGATTGTCTTTAGTATTAAGAATAAAGCATTTACAACCAAAAATCTTAAAATATGAAATAGTGGGTGTTCTATCAAATCATATTTCATAGGGAGTCTTCTTCGATATAGGTCGAATTAGAACCCTATTAAGAATATAGCACGCTGTATTGACAGCTTCAGCCCAAAAGTATCTGGGTAAACTAAACTGGTTTAACATTACTCTAGCCATTTTAAATAGAGTCCTGTTCTTACGTTCCACAACTCCATTTTGTTATGGAGTCCTAGGTCAAGAGAATTCATGAAAATAATCGTGTGTGTCACAAAATTGTTTGAATTCTTCATGCTCAAATTCGTCGCCATGATCACTACGAATGCGAGTAATCATGAACCCTTTTTCATTCTGTACTTTCTTGCAAAAGGTGATGAATTCAGATAATGTATCGTTCTTGCGTGCAAGAAAATATACCCATGTATATCTAGAGAAATCATCTATAATGACAAAAGCACATAACTTACCACCTAGACTAGCAATTCTACTTGGTCCAAATAAGTCCATATGCAACAGTTGTAAAGGTCTAGTGGTAATTACAACGTTCTTGGATTTAAATACGAATTTGGTAGCTTTGTTCTTTTCACATTCACTACATACCGTATCCTTTTTGAAAGGTATGTCCGGTAAGTCGCGTACCAACTTCTTTGTAGATAGTCTTAAAATTGTATCCATATTTGCATGACCGAGTCTTATATGCCATAGTTGACTCTCAATGCTTTTGGCCATCAAACATCTACCTGCTTTGTTAGCATCTTCCAACAAATAGAAAACATATATGTTGTCTTCCCTGATACCTTCAAAGATAGTACTACCAGTTGAACTATCAACTATAGTACATTTGTCTTTGACAAAGTTAATGCCATAACCGTGATCAGCTAAACGGCTTATGCTGAGCAGATTATGTTTTAACTCTGTAACTAGACAGACATCTTTAATCACAGGATAGGGAGCCTTACCAATTTCACCGATACCGATCATGTACCCTCTTAAATTATTACCGAAGGAGACGTATCCTTCTTTATTCTACTTCGACAGTGTTGCGAATAATGAAGCATCACCGATCATGTGCCGCTACAACAAAATAGGTTAATAACGACACTTTTTTACGACACTTTCTAAATAAGTGTCATTAATTTTTTGTAGTGATGACACTCTATTAAAACATGTCATTGTAATTAAGTATTTATCATAATCTACAACACATATTTAAAAATATCGTAAATATAAATTTAACAACACTTTTAAGACAATCTCGAAATATCGTATAATATTATGTACTATGTACAACACTTGAAAAGTGTCATATAATATTATATACAATATACACTACATAAAAAGTGTTGTCTAAGAATTTTATTTCATACGATATTTTTTTCACTTCGAAAAATTGGCTACAGTTGCTGGCTTCTACCAAATATTTGGCGGTCAAAGCAGCCAAAAAATTGTCTCCTAAAGAAAAATGGGGATGAATTTTTTCCCTTTTGGCGGTCAAAGCAGCCTTCTTAATCTTCCATTTTCTCTCTCTTTCTCTCTCTCTCTCTCTCTCTCTCTCGTGTTCTTCCATTTTTCTCTCTTTTTACTCTATCTCTCTCTCTCTCTCTCTTTCTCTTTGAGGGGCGATAAAGTGGACGTTCTCTCTAAGGGGCGGCAAAGTTCGAACTCGAGCTCTTCCTCGAAATCTTGAAGAAAGCCACTCGGTCATACTCCTTCATCTCCACATTTGAGTTTTTCTAGGGTTTTGTTATCTAGATTTAATAATTGGAGATTTTGCAAGCTGCAGAACATATCAATCATTGTCTAGGGTTTTGTTTCTTAAATAGGGTTTAGAGGAAGAAATCAACATCTAGGGTTTCTCTTATTTTAGTTTCAATTTTCTCTCAATCCTCCATGACCATTTAAATGTTCAAGCGTTTTGCCTCTGAATTGACTTCTTTCTAAAATTTACAAAACTGCAAAATTTTCTCTATAAAATAATTGTTTTTTTTCTTTTGGAATTGAATATTTATCTTATAGTGCATTGTGGCAGGGTTATACACCAGGAATCGCGGGGTCTCGGGGTCTGGTTCTCAATTCTGTAGCTTCTCGGCTACTGGTGAGATTATACTGACACAACCTTTTAGAAAGCTTTGGTACAGTAAGATGTGGTGGACATGACATTGTCACTCCAAAAAAAAACCATTTTTTAAAATGTACTATGTTGTTTCATATTTTGTCCATACAAATGGGAAGGTCCACTTTAAAGGAAAAATTATACCCCTTTTAATTATGTTGCCCTTTACATTCATATCCTTCCCTAACCTCTTCTCTGTGTAATTTATTTTTCGAAGGACTGATGATTTAAAATAGCAACATGGTTCTTTGTTATATTGTGTGTTTACAACATTAAGAGA
Source organism: Iris pallida (assembly GCA_029216955.1). NCBI lineage: Eukaryota > Viridiplantae > Streptophyta > Magnoliopsida > Asparagales > Iridaceae > Iris > Iris pallida. The sequence goes on along the minus strand of JANAVB010028818.1, from coordinate 24,651,016 downwards.
TTTACTGTGATTATAAGCGTTTCTTGTGTTATTAGAATGAGTACATTGCAGCATGATTTGAAATGGTAATTGTTAAGATAATTTTATGTTCAATTGTGTTTTTCATAGCATTATATGATTTTCTTATGTTATTCTATTATCTTTTGTTTTATAAATTACTGTGTTGTGTCATAACATATTTTGGATTGGCCGGGTTGTGCCAACACATTTTCGATATGACATGACCCACATTTTGCGTTGACAACTCTTATCTCCCTAGAGCACTAGTGCATCCTACAGTATTAGAACATGCCAGATTAATTTTTATTTCACTGGAAGTATTAGAACGTTTGCCAATAATATCAAAACCATATATAGTACATATTTTGGCCCAGTTTTGTTGGTAACTGCCAAAATTTCAGTATAATGTTGGTCATTGCACAAGCTTTGGCCACTTTTGGAAAGAGTTTGAGCTTGTTCCCTCTAGTTTTGGATAAATAATACCCTAATATGGCAAAGTGTACAAAACAATTTTCTTCAGTTATAAACAAATAAAAGGTTGGCCAGTAATAGAGATGTTTTTGCTTGTTTCGGGAAAGTTTCAGCCTTTTCAGATAATTCCTCCCTATTTGAGCCTTAACAAATACATAGCTTCCTAAAACATTTGGAATTTTGGTCGATTCACCTAATTTCCAACCGATACTGATTTTTTTAATAGTTAGTATCGGGTATGCTTAAACCGGATCCCATATGGTTGGTTAGTCTGAGACATACTTTTTGGAAGGAAAAAAAGGACACTCGCAGAGACTATTAGGTTATACTTTTTATATAAATTAACACCCTTAGGAAACAGTACGAGAATTACAGAAAACCATATCCTGACATGACATCCAAAAATATACCAAATGCTTTCTAATGTGTTAAAAAAACTTCTGAAAAAAATTGGTGCACTTTGTAGGATCCTATTATTTATCAAACAAGTTGCCAACATACTGCAGAAATGGTATTTCTATGAAGTAAATAGGAAGTTTCTATAACGAACTTCTCTAACATCAAAAATATTGCTTGTCTATATTAGTTGAAAAAGTTCTGCAGTATAAATCTGAATTCTAAAAGAGGTCTAAATCGTTGGAAATAAAAATGTAGCATTTATTCGTCAGTGTAATATTTTTGTAGTTGTCAAAGTCAATATTTTATTACATCGTAATCTAGAAGTTTCTCAACATCATATTCAAATAACATTGCACTAGTATTTTATAAAGTATCTTAAATTATCCTCAAAATTCTTCTTAGCATTATATAGATGTATCATCTTTCCCATAGTTTTTGGAGACAGCATATCCCTGTTCATCATGCTGTTGGGTCCCCTAATTCAAACTTCATTTCATAACTACATGGCTAACAAGTGTCAAAAGACCATCCCGGTTCTAAATGTATAATTAACATGAGAACAAGCCTGAAAAATAATATACACAGTGCTACGAAGCACCAACACTCCAAATATATAGATTGTGTCATGTCAGACATATTACTACTAAAATATCATCTAATAGCGACGTAATTTAGCGACGGCAAGAAATGACGTCGCTATTAGCGACAGCTTTATAAACACGTTGCAAAACGTCGCTGCCTAGCAACGTTCTGCGATAGGAGTTTACTACGTCGCTGAATAGCGACGTTCAGCGACATATTATTAGTATATGTCGCCATTTTTGCGACGTTTAGCGACGTCAACACGTGACGTCGCTAAGTTATTTTACTTAGGGCACGCCGCTGCCTTCTTTCCCCCTCACTCTCACTCGAAAACACTCGAAAATTTTAATTTCCCCCCCACCCTCAGGCGACTCCCTCCCCCTCTGTCAGTGCCCTCCCCCCCCCCCCCGGCGACCCCCTCCCCCCCGACGACTCCCCCTCCGGCGAGCTCCTCCTCCTCGAGATCCTCCTCCTCGAGCTCTTCCTCCCCCAATCCGAGCTCCTCCTCCTCCTCTTCCTCAGGTAAACCCTAACCTAACTCCTCTCCTTCCTCCTCCTCCTCTCCCACGGACACACACACACACACACGGACACACAGACACACATCGTATCCCCAAAGACTCGTGCCCATTGGATTCGTGTCCAGTTTTGGATGTGTTGAGTTTGGTTTATTTTTGGACACATTGTGTCGAGTATTTGGACACGAGTTTGGTTTAGGAGACACGTACACACATGACACTTGTATATGCACACTTGACACTATACACTCTCTATCTCTCTAGTATATAAATGCATAAATTGTTGAATGTATATATTGTGTCCACTTGGTTATAGCCTAGTATATGTAAATATCTTAACCTATATATGTATGCCTATATATATATATAGTAAATATATAGGTAGTTGTGTGATTGATGGCTTGTTTAGATGTGGTAGTGTGGTAGTATGGTAGTGTGAGTGTGAGTGAAGAGGGATATTGAGATAAGTGTTAGATTGTGTATGTGTGTGTGTGTGTGTGTGTGTGTGTGTGTTTGAGAGTGAGAAAGGTGAGAGGGATTTAGATATGTATCCATAAGTTAGTATCCTAAGTAAGATATTTAGGATAGTATCCTAGGCACTAATTTAATATCTTGTTTAGGATGTTAGTATCCTAGAGTTAGATAGGTGAGTTAATATCTTAGGATACTAGAAGTTAGTATCCTAGATAGGTTTGTTAGTGTCTTGGATAGGTTAGTTAGTATCCTATTTATCCTAGATAAGTTAGTATCCTAAGTTAGATATCTTAGGGTAGTTAGGTTATGCTAGTATCTTGAGGGTATCAAGATAATAGGATATTAGGATATGGGCTAGAAGTTAGTACCCTAAGTTAGTACCCTAAGTTAGTATATTAGCTAAAATTTGGTATCCTAGGATAGTTAGATATCCTAGTATCTTATAAGAGTGTCCTAGATTAGTCTATGGTAATAGGATACCCTATAGGGGGGAGGGGGCAGGGGACAGGACCCTAACCCTATTTCGGACACGACTCTGTGACACAGGACACAGGACATAGGAAACAGGACACACACACACACAATACATACATATATACATATATATATATAAATACGCATATCTACATATATACATATATATATATACTCACACACTTACATACACAAATACATATATAAATATATATGTATACAATGTATATACACACAAATACACATATATATATAATCAAAAATTCATTTGAAATTCATTTTAAGAATTTGAAATGTTGACGATATATATACCATGGTTTTGCCTTTTAGTTGCAGGAATATGAGAGGGTGACATGGTTGTCACATTAAGGATCTTTGAGGAGGTGACATGTTGTGAACAGATATATCCTTATATTTCTCCTACGTAATGTTAAAGAAAATCCGTAGGAGAACTATATATAAGGATATATCTTTTCGCAACATGTCATCTTTTCAAAGACCCTTAATGTATCAACCATGTTACCGCGGTATTGGTATTTGGATACCAATAGCGATAAGGTAAATGGTAGCAACTTAAGGTATTGGTATTGGGATACCAATAGCGATAAGGTAAAGGGTACCTTGGTAGGTAATGACTAGAAATAGGATATTTGACTTGGATTTGACCTTGTTTGACCAAGGTTGACTATTTTGACTGAAAGTCAAAGTAGAGTCAACATCTGACCTAGATTGGACTAAGAGTTGACAAAGTCAACTATAGGTCAACACTTGACCTAGTTTGACCTTGTTTGACTTTGTTTGACTTAGCTTGACCTTGTTTGACTTTGTTTGACTTAGTACAACCTAGTTTGACTTAGATTGCATATCACTGTTATTAGTAACTGTCCGCTACTAATGTGTGTCCCATAATAAGACATAATATACGAATTGGTGCCTGTTGGATAATGTGTGTCCATCTTTGCAGAATTATTTCCAAATGGATATGAATTACTACTTGCAGAATCGTTCATGGATGTACAATCATCGTCCTGATGATATGTGTGGTGTGCGGGATGAATACATAGCGGGAGTAGAGCAGTTCCTGCAGTTTGCTAAGGCGTTCCCTCAGTACATGGACGGCACCAAAATTAAGTGTCCGTGTGTGAAATGTCATAACGTGAAATATTATCCAGAAGTGGAAGTGACATATCATTTGTACTCGAGGGGTTTCACGCCTAATTACTATCAGTGGACCGCACACGGAGAACTTGTGTCTTTAGTATCAGAGCCGGAGCCTTACGTTGAGCCGTATATGCATGCGGGACCTAATTTTGTTTCCGATAATCATGCATACGACGACGGGTGCGTCAACATGGTTTTCGACGCTACGGGGCCTAGTTCCGTTCATGATGCACCTGAGGAGGCATCGAACGCCGATGCTGCACAGTTCATGGAGTTGCTGGAGAATGCAAGGACTCTATTGTATCCTGGTTGTGAGGATCATTCACCGTTGGAGGTGGTTATAAGACTGTTGAGCATTAAGTCAGATTTTAACATGTCGCAAGAATACTACAACCGAGAGTTGGAGTTGATTATAGAGATCTTGCCGGCGGGTGCTAAGTTGCCTAAAGACTTCTACCGGTCTAAGAGGATGGTGAGATCGCTCTAGATGGGATACGAAAAAATCGATTTCTGTCGCAATGGGTGCATGCTGTACTACAAAGACGACAAGGACGCAGATGTGTGCAGATTTTGTGGTGCTGATCGCTATAAGACAACTAGTACAGGAAGGTCTACCGGTGCAAGAAGACCGACCGATTCAATGCACTACTTGCCTTTAACGCCGCGGTTGCAAAGGTTATTTATGGTGAAAGAGGCGGTCGAAAATATGAGTTGTCACATGCGAGAATAGATTGAAGGAGTGTTGGATCACCCATCCGATGGAGAAGCGTGGAAGTACTTTGATCGAATGTATCCTGATTTTGCTTCAGATCCGCGTAATGTTAGGTTGGGACTATCTTCTGACGGTTTTACTCCTTTTGATCTTTCGGGATCCCAGCATTCGTGCTGGCCTGTGATTGTCACTCCGTATAACCTACCGTCTTGGATGTGCATGAAGACTCGGTACATGTTTCTAACCGTTATAATTCCTGGTCTGAACAATCCTAAGAGGAATATTGACGTATACTTACAACCTTTGGTAGATGAGTTGAATCAGTTATGGAAACTAGGCGCTAACACGTACGATGTTTCCAGAAAGCAGAATTTTCAGATGAAGGCAACCCTTATGTGGACCATCAACGACTTTTCGGCCTATAGAATGTTATCTAGATGGAGCACTCATGGCCGTCTCTCATGTCCATATTGCATGGACCGTAGTAAGGATTTCCGCTTGAAATACGGAGGAAAACCGTGCTTCTATGATTGTCATCGATAATTTCTGCTAAAAGATCATCCGTTCAAAAGGAACAAGAATGCATTCCGTGCCGGCGTTGTAGAGAAGGGTGATCCATCGCCAAGGTGGTGCGGAGCCACGATATGGGAGGAGGTTAAAGATTTTCCAAATGCTATCGAGGATCCTACAACTGGGTACAAGTGCGATAGATTTGGTAGAGATCATAACTGGACAAAGAGGAGCATATTCTGGGATCTGCCATACCGGAGTACCAATCTGATCAGACATAATCTTGATGTCATGCATATTGAGAAGAATGAGTTTGATAACATAATTAATACTATGATGGACGTAAAGGGAAAAACGACAGACAATCCCAAGGCCAGGTTGGACTTAGAAGAAATATGCAAACGCCCTGCGTTGCATTTGATACAGCAGAATGGAAAACAGTTCCTGTCGAAGTCAATTTTCTTGCTGGACAAGAAGGATAAAGTGAGACTTTGTCGGTGGATCCAGGGCCTAAAATTTCCAGACGAATTTGTGTCAAATCTGAGAAGATGTGTCGATCCGAAGGAAAACAAATTGACGGGTATGAAGAGCCACGACTGTCACGTATTCATGGAGAGGTTAATTCCGATTGCATTCTTACCGCAGGCAGTTTGGGATCCATTGACGGAGCTTAGCATATTCTTCAGGGATCTTTGTTCTAAGAAATTGCTCGTTGATCGTCTAGAAAAGCAAGAGAAGGACATTGCGGTAACACTATGCAAGCTAGAGAGGGTATTTCCTCCTGGATTCTTCGACTCAATGGAGCATTTGCCGATTCATCTATCCTATAAGGCACGTGTTGGTGGACCCGTCGAATATCGATGGATGTACCCGTTCGAGCGATATTTGAATCACCTAAAAAGAAAAGTGAAAAATAAGGCACAGGTCGAGGGTTCTATTTGTGAAGCCTATGTTCTCGAGGAGATTACAAACTTTTGTTCGATGTATTTCAAGCCTCATGTTGCAACTAATAGAACGAGAGCATCCAGAAATGACGACGGAGATTATGAAAGTAATGATACAATACTGAAGGTATTTAATGCTCCAGGAAAGCCATCGGATAAAATGAAGAAGAGATATCTGAACGATTATGAGCTAAGGGCTGCTCAGGTATATGTATTACTCAACTGCGACGAGGAGGAAGTAGAGAAACTGGAGGGGTAAGTAAATAATACGTCTACTTTATTTTAATAGTGTTGATTATTATACTATTATATTAATTGTACGATGTTGTTTTCAGCATGTTTAATGATGATGTGAGGTCAGGTAGGCCACACATAACAGAAGAAGAACTAGAACAAGAAATAAGACATTATTTTCCATCATGGTTGAGTGTATATGTAAGACTTTAGAACTCTATAATTACCTTTCTGTATATGCACTTGATTGAGAATGAGCTTAATTGCTTCTTTCGTGGTATTTAGGTCGATCGTCCATACGCAAGACTTGAGAATGAGTCTATTAGAACGCTAGCCAAGGGACCAATTTATATTGCAAAAATATGGCCAAGCTACTGTGTTAATAGGTTTAGGTTCAAGTCAACAACTTGCCCGATCAGAGACAACTTTGTGGATCTCGACTCCACCAAAAACAGTTGTTTGTGTATCAGATCTTCGAACTACAAAGATGTTGATGCAGGCAACGAATTCTATGGCGTGCTACGGGAGATCGTGGAGCTGACATATAGTTATGGAATAGAGCCTGCTAAGATTGTGTTATTCAGGTGTGATTGGTTCGATCCGATTGAAGGTCAAGGTTGGAAAGTAGACAAGCACGGTCTTGTTGATATAAACTATCGGCGTCGATATCAAGCCTATGAACCATTGTCCTATCAAGTCAGGCTCAGCTCGTGTACTTCACAAGTTATCCTAAACGGGGAACAACAAGGTCGGACTGGTGGGCAGTATGCAAGATCAAAGCTAGAAATACCTTTGAGGTTGACGATATAGCTTATCAACAGGATGAACTACCTCTTGTAACAAATATTATAGAAGTGGACACGACGGAAGTTCCTCATTACACACCTAATTTTGTAGAAGAAGTAGAATTATCTGAAGAGAAAGATGCAGATGAAAGTGAAGATGTAGAGGAGAAAGAAGAAGAAGAAGAAGATGAGCTAAACGAACTAGATAAATTTTCAAAAGAGGATTAAAATCTGTGATGTCTATCATATAAATATATATTTTTGTAATAATAAATCTGTGACACTTTAGTGACACTTTAGTGACACTTTAGTGACACTTTTATCTGTGACCATGATATTTTTCAAAAATCTGTGATGTCTATCATATAAATATGTATTTTTGTTTTATTGTCATATGTTATTATCAGGTATGACTAGACCAGGAGGAGGACGCAGAGGATTTTACATTAGACAGTCCCGTCAGCCTCGACCTGGAGATGGAGAGGGCAGTTCCGTACCCTCATTCTCATCTCCGAGTACGCCAGTATACCATTCTGTTCCCGGTCCATTATCGGGACAGGGCAGTTCCAGCAGGTTGTCGACTCCTCCCTCGTCGTCCAGCCTTCCTGATCCCGCGTTCAGCATCCCTGATCCCCCGTCCAGCATTCCTCCTGTCGACGGCTCTAGGGGGAGCCGACGTCGAGCATATGGAGGACGACGATCAGACTGATCCTGCCCAGGCAGGAGGTGAGAGCGACCCTCCATGCGCTCCCCCGGGCGAGACGTGTATGGAGATTTGGACGGACGGGCATATGAAGTAAGTTAATTAATTAATATATATTTCTCAAATAATTATATGTACATATATATTAATGAAAAATTATTATTGTATAGATATCGGCCTTCTGTAGTACAGAGATAGCTGGGGGTATTTCTGAGGCAGAACTATGGTGGGCCTTGGATTAACTACTCAGATGCTCCCGCAGATAGGAAGGCCTTTTGGTTCGCCCACTTCAAGGTAAAAATTTTGTTTATTTTTAAATTTTAATAATTATTTGTGTATATTATACAACTTTTGTATTTTACCTCTTGTAGAGGACCTATTTCTATCCACCACACCGGGCGGCGAGGATCGAGAGCCAATTTTCTGTCGTCGCAGCCAAGCTCATCCGTGATGCGATCCATAACCAGAAGTGTCGTGATCGCTCCGGAGAGCCGATCCATGGTTGGATCACACCAGATCAGTGGGCTACGATGAAGGCTAGATTCAGCGAGCCCAAGTACCAGGAGCGGTCTGACAAGGCCAAGGTGGCGCGGTCGAGCGCCGGTAAGTGGTGTGGTGGCTCCGTTCCGATGACAGAGCATTTTCGTCGTCTGGTACATTTCCTATGACGGACATTAATTTATATATAGTTCGATAGAATGTTTAATACTGATAATAGATAATATATTTTAACAGGTAAAAAAGGGTGAGGACCCGAACATGGTGACCGTCTTCCTGGTCACCCATCGGAGGGCTTGGGAGTTCATTGACGAGAGGGCGACGTAGGCTTATGTACGTTCTATTCTTTATATTAATTTACTATAATTTGGAAAACAGGAAAATAGATATCAATATAGACTTTAGCAAACACTTACACGATAGCAAACATGTTCTAGGCCGAGTTTGTTCGGCTACAGGAGGAGGCGGCTACTGCTGCTGCTGCTAGTGCACAAGCAGAGGGAGGGGCTGGTACTTCCTCCCAGCCGCCTACAGCTCCATCACCGGACGAGCTCTGGATGACCGCCGTTGGCGGTCTTCAGAAGGGTACGTACTACGGTACGAGATCCTACGACGCGTATTTGGCTTCGGAGTCATCCCGGGCCCCCTCTGTCAGTGCGCAGTCTCCGGCTTCGCAGGCGTCATCACGAGCTGAGGATGTTCGTCGTCAGATCGAGGAGCTGTGTCACGAGTTGCAGCAGCAAATTTCTGATACGGTCGAGCGACGATCCGACCCTCCGATCGTCACCGGACGATTTGATGCGGTCGAGCGCAGTATACAGGAGCTGATGAGTCTGCATCAGGCTACATCTGCCAGCTTGCACACGCTCACCGAGTCTACGTAGTGCACAGAGCGTAGATAGGTCGAGCTGGAGGGATCGCAGAGGAGCATGTCTGCCTCACTCACTCAGGTTTCGGCTTCGCTTGAGGCGAGTACTGAGAGGGTGGTGAGTACCCTTGCTGTTTATGGTGAGCGACTGCGAGAGCTGGAGCAGATACATCCTCCAGGTCCATCGACGGCACCGACTCCAGACATTGTACTACCTCCTACTGCCCCTACGGTGCAGCTCACCCAGAAGCAGTATGACTACATTCTATCCCAGTTGCGCGGCAGGGGTCCGCAGTGATTTTATTGATTTTTTTATGACTTGTATGTATTGGCCCTATGGGCAAATTATTTATTGGTACACTTTTGTTTATACACTTGGTGGGAGACTTTTTATCATCTTCCATTTTTATTTGACTCTATTGGATGTTTGTGAGGATGTGTTCTATGATATTTACTTTGCACTGCCTCTTATTTTTATTGTGATATTTACTTTGTGATATCTGCGACGGGGATGACAAATATACCTACGCTGGGTTATAAGCGATGATCTAATATACAAAGGAGGTGCTGCCAAAATTTTAAAAAAAATATAATGTGTATTTTTGTGATGATGTGTGTCTGTGTTTACATTGAATGTGAAATGCAGTGTTCGGAACCATCGACAGTTTCGATTACTGTTGTATGTTTTATCTTGGATAGAAAGAGCAACAGTTCAGGGTGTACTTCTGAGAGCTTCATTTTCACGTCCTTCACTTTCTCCGGACGTTGTAAAGGTTCCCGAGAAGGTGAAGGACGTAAACAGGAAGCTCTGAGAAGTGCACCCTGAACTGTTGCTCTTTCTATCCAAGATAAAACATAGAATAGTAAGCGAAACTGTCGATGGTTCGAACACTGCACTTCACACACACTGTAAACACAGACACACAGCATAACAAAAATACCAATTATATTTTTTTAAAAAAATTTATAATATCTGCGACATATAGCGACGTTCTGCGACGTACAGCGACGGAAGGTACACGTCCCTATACGTTGCTAAATAGAGACGTCGCTAAACTGGACGTCGTTAAATTTGTCGCTAGGCGTCGCTATAGTGCCCACGTGGCTGCGATGCCATGTCATCATATATAATTTTTACCACGTCGCAAAGTGGTCGCTCTACGTCGCTATTTTGGCGACGTAACATTACGTCGCTATCTGTCGTGAATTTTGTGACGTCTAGCGACACTAAACGTGACGTCGCAAACAGCAACGTTCTGCGACGAAATTGTCCTCTGTGACATGCCTATACGCGACATCCAATTTTCGTCGCTAAATATGTTGCAAATATATTTTAGCGATGGATTTTCCTTATTTAGCGACGTCTTCTGACGTCGTTAAAAGGGGTTATTTTTGTAGTGCATGTCGGACACATATTGCACATGACCCAAATACTAAAAATACACTATAATACTAAAATATTTGTTTGTCTGTGTCTTAGTGTACAATGATAAACCAAATTATTATCTCATTATGACCCAGATAATAAAATATTTGTTTGTTCGCATCTTAGTGATGCGACTAAGAAGCTATCTAGGTACGGCAGAATTTTTTACCTCCTTATATTATTATGCAATTTACATAATGTTATATATCACTCACCTATAATGAACTTCCTAAATTGTTTTGAAGCATTTTCCCATTGTACTACTTGAAATGCAAAAACATCTATATGTAGACTACTTGCATAAAAGCAGCAGCTATAACCAAGAAATGTATAGCTTGATAACTTATTAAGCTACATCAAGAGCAGATAACTACATGGCTAACAAGTGTCAAAAGACCCAGATACTAAAATATTTGTTAATATAGTAGGATTAGCAGCTGGTAACAAAATGTATTCAGTATGTTATACTTTTTATTTCTACAACTTTTTGCACTGTTCTCCTACGTTACTTATAGTAGTCATTTGGTTTCAATGAAATTATATACATGTTAATACAAGTTTCCAACCCTGAGGACAAGCAATTCTTAGTTTAAAGTGAACAATTATTTTTGTTCTGACTTTTTGGGTATAAGAATAGTCAAGCTCTACAAATATCTGGATATTCTCTGCAATACTTGGTGTAACTTATTATGTATCCTTTGCTCCATAGAAGTGTCTTATTAAGGTTTTAGTTCAGGATAATACACACATTTGGTAGTCCCAAAAGAGCAAAAGACTTCAGAACAAATGCAGCAGAGATGTGATAACTATGTCTTTCATTGTTCTTTTGTGATTTGTGCTGGAATTTGTTCGAGAATTTGTACTACCATAGGAGAGAGTCAAAGACTTGTGCTGGAATTTGTTCTAACACACAAGTTATAAAATTTGTGCTGGAATTTGTTCTAGCACGGGTTATATAATATGCATAAAGTCCCGTTGAACATGTATTTTGGGTCATTTGCTCTATTAGCATGATAAATGTCTGTCCTTATTTCTGTAAATAACTTTGCATATACTCTAAACAAGTGTATCAGTCTTCTTCTACCTTTAGCTTGTTCATTTTCAGAATAATATGGTATCAAGAATGAGTTAGGGACAAATGCTCCACAACAACGGCATCGTCAATAGACATTTGTATAACAAAGCTTGCTAGTAGCATTTTTATTCTATCTTTGTACCATATGATGGTTCTCATTTCAGACTAGCTTGCTTACCATAAATACATTATTTTGTATGGTCAATTTGAAAGCCAGAATATTAATTTTAATGTTGGTTTTGCAATAGCTTTTGCATGGTCAGTTTGAAAGTTAAAATATTAATTCTCATCTTTTTGTGTGCAGATCGATTGATGAGTTCTGATTAGGTTCGAGATTGATGCTGGAAAGAGTTGGGCGCTAAGTAGTAGTAGACTTTGTTATGTAATAGACTTTGTTGTTGTTCTCAATATCACTTTCTATTGAGACTTTGTATGGATTTTTGTTGAGACTTTGTATGAATTTGAGATATTTTAATATATGATAATGTTGGTACATTAAGTTTTATTATCTGGGAAATTAGTTTTCTTTAATTATATGAAAATAAATATATAAATGAAATCAATTTATATTTCATATATTATGATGATATTTTGAAGACATTTAATATGTGTCGTCCATTTGAATTAGATAACACATATAAGGTGTCGTGGCATTAATAATATTTATGATTTTCATGTTTAGACTGCACATAAAAAGTGATATAAAAAATAATCATAACATTAAGATGACACCAACAGATTATCGTGAAATAAATATTAAACGACATTGAAAAAGTGTCATCATAAAGTGATTATATGGCATTTTTGTCGTGTCGTTGAAATTCCACAAAAATTTAGGACGACACTTTTCAAATGTCATTGAATTAAGTTAAGATGATACCAGTATCATTGCATGAAAATTCTTTACATGACATTCAAAAAATGTCGTAATAAATTTATTACATGGCACTTTGGAAGTGTCGTTGAAAATAAAAAACTTTCTACGACACCCCTCTACTCAGCACTTAAAAAGTGCCACGGAAAGTTAATAATGACACTTTTTGAGTGTCGTTAAAACACTTTTTTGTTGTAGTGGCAACCGCTGTCGCGGATCCATTTGCTCTTAGCATGTGAAGGACGTCCCACCTACAAAACAATTTGCAGATGAAACTTTTGGTACCCATTTCTTATAGGGTCCTGACTGGTTAGTTTTTGGTATCCATGCATAAATATTTAAATCTACTAACATTCTAATTCGACATGCAGATGATATATGACCAATGAGGCCACAGTAATGACATTTTGCATGTTGAGTGTTGAAAGTTGTGTGAGGTGCATGATTGGTAGATTTTGGTTTTCTACTTTAGAAGAATGCATGCCTATTAGTCTTCTTGGGCATAGGTTTGGTATGGTTTGGTCTGACAGTGTTTGTTTTGGGCTTGTTCTGATGATTTGGTAATTGACACGTGTTAGAATAGGAAGCAGCAACTTCAGGCCGTTTTTCTAAACTAATTTCCAACTTTATAGAGGTGTCATATAATTTAGTATAATCAGATGTAAGTATTTCCATTCTGACTTGTGCACACTGGAGACTCTTTCTCTCCTCATATAGGTCTTCCTTTAACTGGATAATAGTTTGGTCTTTTTCTTCGGATGACTTAATACTCTCGTGTAACAACAACTTAATAGATGAAAGCTCACCAGACTCAATTGAAGAGTCATTATTTCTAACATGATCTAGTTGGTCGGTAAGTCTTCCTATTTCACCTTTGTACTCTTTGAGTACCTTCTTAGAGGTTTCATATTTACTACGCAGTTTCCTGTAATCATTTAATAGGTCACTGAAAGCCTCCCCTAGTTGCTCAAAGGTGAAATCATCATAAGGATAAAATAGAGGATTAGTGATTACCTGATCGTAAGACATCAAGCATACATTTGCAGTGTCATCTGATTGTTCGTCTTCTAAATCGTTGGCTTCGCTTTCATGCCATAAGCTTGTGTTGGCGTACTTCCTTGATGTATATCTCTTTAGGTAGCCTTTGTCATATTTGCTACTTTTTCTTGTTGACGATGATGCTGTTGGTCAATCTTTCTTCATGTATCATTTCTTCTTGCATCCGTAGTAAATAGGATCTTCCTCGTTGTTGTTGTTGCTCTCTTTTGTTCTCCTGTTAAATCTCATAAACTTCTTGAATTTTCTTACCAGAAGAGCTTGATCTTCAGAGTCAGAGTCACTGTCGTCAGAATCATCTTCGACGGTTCTTCTATGTTGAGCCTTGAGTGCGATCGACTTTTCTGACTTCTCCTTTGGTGTAGCATCTTCAAAGTCTTGAAGTTCTAACTCGTGAGTGAGTAGCTTACCCATGAGTGTTTTCAGAGACATTATTGAGAGGTTGATTCCTTCAATGATTGATGTAGCCTTTGGAATCCAGTTCTTTATGAGAGCTCGTAGAAGTTTGCGGATCTTTTCATGGTTACTGTAATCTTTGCCTAATGAAGACAAATGATTTATAATATCCAAGAATCTTGTAAACATCTGAGTGACTGATTCATTTGGCTTCATTTTGAATGTCTCGTACTCCTGAGTAAGTCTGCTGATCATTAACTCCTTAACTTGTATTGTTCCTTCGTGGGTTACTTCGAGAAGCTTCTACACTTCGTTTGAGGTTGTGCAAGTAGATACCCTGTTGAATTCAATTCTGTCTAAAGCATAAAATAAAGCGTTAATAGCACGTGCGTCAAGACTGGCCTTTTTCTTTTTATCCTCTGTATATTTGTCATGGGGTTTTTCAGCTAAAACTCCATCAACAATAATACGAGAAGGCTTTTTGTAGCCATCAATAACTACAGACCATAAGTCAAAATCAAGAGATTTTAGGAAAAAACTCATACGTGTTTCTAATAAGTATAGTTCGTGCCGTCAAACAGTAGAGGTCTGTTTGTGGCTTGGCCTTCACTTGTGAATTTCACAGTTGCCATGTGTAATTCTGTGATCTATATAAAAATTAAAAAATAAATGAATGTAGCTACAATTTTACCTTGCTTTACCTGTATAACCTGCTCTGATACCAATTGTAGGAACGAAATTGTAAAGCAGAATACTTTAGAGGGGAGTGAATAGCATAGACAGCAGAATTTTGCCAATTAAAAACTCATTAGCAGTTAGATCACTGATATAATAATAATCACAAAAATAAATAACTGTAATGAAAAAAAGCGATCGGAAGGCAAACGCAAACACAGAGATTTATACTGGTTTGCCTCTTGTGAGGACTAATCCAGTCGGAAGAACTCTAGCTTCCAGTTGAATCCACTATTGGAAAATTTTGCAAGTTTTCATACGAAGTCCTTGTAACTTCTACAGATGCGAGCTTTGATACGAAGAACTCGACCAACTTCAATTGTGAAGAGTCAATCTTCAATCAAGCCTCTGATTACAATTGCTCTAAAAATTCTAGACCGCACCGCACTGACAAATCGACTAGAGGATTGTAACTGGCTTGGGATTTGAAAATGAAAGCCTTGTAGAACTCTTTGGAAGAAAAGTAAGCTTTAGAAGGGAAGAGATTGAAAGTGAATTGGTGTTTTGAAATGATTGAAATCATTCTCTATTTATAGTTTTTCCAAAGGCAGAAATCTGACAGAATTTGGGCAAAATTCGGATAGAACTCTTTGTAACAAACCGCAACTGAAGGGAGACCCAGTTCAAAATCAAACGTTCATATAACGTTCAACTTGGCCGAACTCTGGCCGAGTTCTGTCAGGGTTTGGTCAGTTAATTTTGTGAAAATAATTTTGGCTTTTTGAAAAGTCCTTTAGAAGCTTTTTATAAAATAGATATTTTTCAAAAACATAGGTCATTTTAGAAAGATATGTCAGTTTTGAAAAATATTTTCGGATAGCCTATTTGCCAGTACGATTTAGTGTACAATGTATTCTTAGACTCAACAGATGAAAATTATATTACTTTGAAGAAAATACATTCTTGAGTGGCAAACAGCTTCGGACTTGAACTGAGTAGATATCCATCTTTGATCAGTGTCCAAAATGTCATTAGTAAACATCTGAATTGATTAGTATATCGAGACATAGTTTGATCAATTATTAAAATTAGGTTTGACCATGACCAATGGGCCAACAGCTTTGACTTCAGCGAGATAGAAGTCAACATGTAGTAATGCCTCACTTAAGGCCTTCCGCGTTTCTTTGAAGAGTCGCAATAGATCGAACAGAGACAACCTGGCAGGTGTATTGGCTAGCTGTGCCAATATGTCAAAGTTGTAGGGCCGATCCATGCCTTCGGGAGCTAGCACCTTCAGAGACTTGTCAAACCGTGTCTCCTTCTGCTTGGCTTTGTCCGTAGTTGGAGGCATAGACGGGCCGGCTTCTAAGCTTGTGGGGGGCAGTAGGAGGTTGAGAAGGTACTGCTTCATCTTGTGCAGGGTCGTATGTCTGAAGATAAGTCTTTCCCGATCGTATCTTGCCAGATAGAACCTCGTAGATGGAAGAGGATACCATATGACATGACTTGTATTTTTTGCCCCTTTTTTGCTTTGGAAGGTACCACCCCCTGCGTCACTTCTTGCACAAGGTCCGGGTGGACCCGTATGATCTCTCTACGTTCAGTCGTGAGTGGCACCAAGGTTGTGTTGCGAGCTGGCGGTAGGTTAATGACTTCCATTATTGCCTTGGGAATCGGAACCACGCCGTCTGGGACTTCTGTAGGAGGAAAGTCGCCAAACTGAAGAAAGATCATGTTAGAAGATACGACCTTGTCTTCAGCTTCGAGATTGATCACTTGGCTGTCGATAAGCTGTTGTATCTTCTTTTTCAGGACGATACAGTCGTTGGTGGAATGATGCACGTACTAATGATAGAGATAGTACTTGGGATCGTTGAGTTGGCTCGCCTCTGCAGGATGTCATGGTGGAGGTAACGTCAGTTTATTACCCTTCGTCAATGTGTAAAAGATGGTAATGACATCATCTTCGTCAAAGGAGAAGGTCTCCTTAGGTTTGTCGGAGGCACCCTAAGAATTGGAAGCTCCTTTGGATGTGTCGACCTTCAGGACTTTTTTCCTTTACCCCCACGAACAGGGATAGTTTGAGGATTCTTGTCCTTGTCTTCGTATTTGGCTATTTTCAATCCCAATAGTTCCAAGTTAAGAACATCGTTTTCAGCAGCATCAGCGGCCCCAATAAAAGCGGGCCATGTATCATACTTATGTACACCCAGATAAAATATTACTGTAGGAAGGAAGTTATGTTGACAGGTATCCATAAGTTCTGAGTCTGGTATGCCGAAGGACATCTTCAGTGCTAGCCATGAAGGTGATGACAGACTCAGTCCTCCTTTGCTTGGTCTCGATGAGGGTAGAAAAACTAACATGCATGCCACTCTCGTAAAACCTGTTGAGGAACAACCTCTCCAAGACTTTAAATAAATTGATACATCCGCCAGGCAGACTGCAGAACCATTCGAAAGCTACCCCCTACAAGGTGCTAATAAACAGCTTTGACAAGAATGGATCGTCTCTGGGCAAGTGTAGAGCCTGTGTGTTGAAGTATGTCATGTGTTGACAAGGAAAAGTCAACCCGTCAAATGAATTCAGCGTCAGTGGCTTGTAGTTAGGAGGGCAAGTAGCATTCTCCCACTCAGGAGGATATGGTTGAGATATCTCCATCTTCTGAAGCTCGTCTTTATATGAAATAGTGTTGAGACGGGCGACCATGGAATCAATTACATCCTGTTGATTGAGCGGGTGTTGGAAAATGACTGCTGAACGGTTGTCAGGCATCGTTGGCGAAGGACCACCCCAAGCATTTATAAGGTTTGGAGGAGGCACAACAGAATGATACTCCTTTTGTAGTGAAGGAGGGTTATTGCTATGAGCCGGGCTAGCACAAACCGAGACGTTTTGTTGAGGTGGAGGAACAGTCCCAGCCGCTTGAACCGCCATGATACTGGTAAGCATATCAGTGATCTTAGCGAATGATGTTTCAAGACCCTCTAGCCGTTTGTTGGTCTGATCACTGGCTTCTTCAGGTCTTTCTCCATCCGCCATGTATGTAGATAACATACGAGGATGAACAGAGGAAACAGTACAACTGGTGCTGATATTATCTGTCTTCGAGTGGACAAGTCCTTCATCTTCAGGTAGAGAAGGTAGACAGTCGCCATCAGATTCGGAGGGATCGTAGTCCTCTGGAAGGCTACTCCCAGTGTAAAGGTCATCTGCTTCAGACTCTGAGGGAATACTACCCCCAGTTTGGGAGTCTTCGTCGTCCATACAGAATCTTGCCTTTGACCGAGTACCCATATAGACTCCTTCAGATGTGACAGCCTGCTGGCCAACTGTTGGTAGACTACTTCTTCTTCTTCTCGTGGAACTGAGAGAGAAAGTTGGGTTCATAGTCCACCGTCTTTGATTGGGGATTCCGTAAGGGGGACCCCATTAAGCCATGTTGGATGAAACACACAGTAACTTTTCATCGTCAGAGAAATACAGCCGTCGAAACATGGACTTTCTCTGAGGCACTCTTGTTGCTTTGGAGCAGCAACAGCTGATAACAATACTGGTGCACGAATGTGCATTATGAATTATTATGTCCTCCCTTGCTTTACGCTTATGATTTATCATGTCACGCAAGTCAGCGGAAGGGAGTTTTGCCTTACAACCCATGTTGCATGCATCGCCGAGCTTTGCATGTGGGTTCGTAAGGAGAGTTGGCGCATCCAGACTTAGTTCACGTGCAGGGGAAACCCGCACACCTAAGTTCTGTGATGTACTTGAAGACAGTCCCGTGCTATACGCGTTGGGGCCTATCTTTTTGCTGTGGGCGTATAGGCCTTGGGCGCATGCTCCATGACAGCATGTCTGAGCCTCCTTGATGTGGGCGTACAGTATGGATCCAGTGAGCCTGGGTGCATAGCCTTCGGCGCATGACCCTGGATGTCCAGCCTGTCGAAGACAGAAGCATTCTGGTTGGGGCTATGCGCCCAAACATCACCTTGGGTGCATGGCTTTAGGCGCATGCTTGGTGGAGAAGCGTTATTTTCTTCCAGTTTTTCCTCCTTCGTTTGTGAGCCTCGCTGGATTTGCCTACAGTGTCGCACACCCTGATTCTTGGCATCGTAGTATTTTCCTTTGCCAAGTCTCGAGCGTCGAACACTCTGTTGTTGGTTGTGCAGAAAAGAAGTCACTGGGCTAGTAGAGTCCGAAACGGTATGAGCCTTCTCCATTTGGGAAACTTCTGTGGCAGAGTCATGCGCCCATGTGACAGAGTCCTCCAGTTATATATCTGCTATGACACTAGCAGGATATGTACAGCGAGCCTTCGGAATCCAAGTCTTGCGAGACTTGTTTGGCTTCGCTGATTTTAAAAGAGTAAAGCCATCCCTCGAGAGCATCTCTTCGAATGCCTGCTGATCGAACTTTACAATCAACGTCTTCTGAGTGCTCTCCACTTTGTCGGTATCGGATTGCATCACCACCTTCTCGTCAGAGAAAAAGTTAGTCGCCAACAGAGTCTCCATTTTTGTGGACACGCACAAGAAGAAGAAGAAAATGATGTTTTTTCTTTATTGGCGTAAGGCACCACAAATTGAGTACGCCTGAGAGATCCTGCACTGAGGATCCCCGAGTACAAAAAAAGAATTCTGGAGAATGGGACGATGGAGATCGAGCGGCAGTTGCTCCTTTACACCGTTGACACTTCGATTACAAAAGTGGAAGAAAATCTAAGAAAATTGCTAACTCTCGGCTCACTAGCAAGAAGTACAGCAATTTGGCTCTTAAAAATGCTCTCCGTTCTGTGTTTTGAAGAGGGATGAGGCCCCTTTTTATAGTCGTTCTTGAGCTGGAATGATGTTATGCGCCCACATGAGGAAAATATGCTGGTTTTCATGTGGACGCATAGTCCTACCTTGGGCGCATAGGGTGTAGGCGCATGCAGGCTGCGAGATCGTAGGTTGGTCATGGTGTTAACGTGGCCGCATGCTTCGGTGCACGACTGCTCATAGAGACTGACGTGGCCGTGTGCTTCGGTGCACGTTTTGATCATGGCTTTTGACCGAGTCAGGATTGGGCGCATAGCTATGTCTCAGGCTATGCACCCTCCTTTTGGAGGAGCTTGTGTTGGGCGCATGCAGCTTCACTGGTTGGGTGCATAGAGCTTCACTGGCTGGGCGCATAGAGCTTCACTGGCTGGGCGCATAGAGCTTCACTGCTAAAAAAATTTCATGCTTTTACACTTGTCCTTTGGTGAAAGAATTGAGCTGATCCGCTCGGTTATTATTGTGGTGTACTAACTGAACTCTATACTGGTACCTCTAGCGACGGTCAAAAGAGTTAAGAAACTATGTGTTGATTTTATATGACAGGAAGGGGTGCATGCCATCTCCTGGGATGATATGTGTCGACCTCGACTAGAGGGGGCGTCAGACTTCAGTCATTGCGACCGGTTCGTACGGCGGCATGTATGAAGTTGGTCTGGGGATTTATCCATAGAGACTCTATGTGGGCAGAATGGATCCAAAATCGGTACCTTTGGGGCACAACTTTATGGAGTATGAGTCCAACAATAATGAATCTATGTCCTTTAAAACCATCCTCAAGCACATGTGGTTTGTTAAACCGACTATATCGCGGGTATTCCGGGATGGAGCGGATACGGATGTATGGTTGGATCCTTGGATACATCACATGAGTTTTTTGTAGAGAGTTGGGCCAATGGTAACAGGGGCGACCTTCAAAGGGGAGACGGTTAGCTCTATTATCATAGGTGATGCTTGGCATGTAGATGGTCACCCATGTCAACCGAGTTAGAGATATCATTCGAAAGATCAGGATTGATCGTTCATTACATAGAGATACATGGATCTGGGATGATTCCCAACATGGTGATTTTGTGTTCTCCTTGGCATATAACCGGGTCTGGCCACCACAATCGACTCTGGTCAACGCGAATATTATTTGGATGAAAGGGGTGGCCCGTAAAATGCAACTATATGTATACAAACTGGTAATGGAAGATTATTGATGATGGATAGGTTGGCGTGATTTAGGATTCAGAAAGGAGACCAGACATGTGTTTTATGTGGACAGGATGCGGAGTCTATATCGTATTTATTTTTTCGATGCGCGATTGCCAATTTGGTGTGAGCCGGCAGAAGGCTGCTCTGAATATGTAGAGGAGAGGACGGCTAGGCTTTCATGATACGATCCTGTAGATTAGGGAGGCCAGAAGTAGGGAACATGATTGGTTTTGGGAAGCTTGTTCCAGACTAGCATCTACGGTCTGACATATTTGGAAGGAGAGGAGCATTCATATATTTGAAGGAACCTACATGGTTCCTATTGGAATTATACATAATGTAGAATATAATGTAAAGGAGATAGGATTTTCAGGTGGACATACTTAATGTGATGTGTATGTACTTTATCTCATAGCATGGAATGAAATTACCATTTTTCAAAAAAAAAGTATATATTAATAGAATGAAGTTAAGGACTATTAGCAAATGCCTTGTATTTAGGGAGGATAATAGGTCTTTGGAGAAACATTCAAAAGCTTGATTTTGACTTAGTTTTTTCTAATCAAGTTTCCACAAAATAAAGCAATGGTGGGAAATGGACAGTAAATATTTGTTATGGTAGTGGGTATTAATGATGATAGTGGATGTTATGATGTTTGTATTAGTAGTGTAATTATAATTACATCCGGAATTATATTTTCATACTAATTAAATAATGTAAGTTAAGATAATGAGATTTGAGGAATCTTGAAAATTTTACGATGAAGCCTTTCAAAAAAATTTATCATATAACAATACAAAAATACTAGAGCTCGGACACATGCGTTGTGTGTTACGACGGAACATCAGTATACACACACACACATAAACACGCAGAGAGAGAGATACAAAGATTTTAGATTAGTACAAAAATTGAATTAATTGATGAATTGTTGTAATTTATATAAACCCAAATAAGGATGTCCTTATCCATACCCACAACACGTAATCAGCACGATCTCTCGAGGAGCTTCATGATGCTGACTCCATCATCGATATTACACCCATGTCGTACCTAAAGATTGAGAGTCACAGTCACAGGCAATGGCGACAAGGGTGGATGTGCTGTTAAACAGTTCATCATTTGGGATGATGGAAAAAAATCTAACCAAAAGAGGGACGAAGTCTGATGGCGAACTCGACGTCGGTCATAGCAAGGTCCGACAGGTAGACGTTCTTGATGTAGCCACCGTGCGCGGGGGACATATTTATCCGGGTAATGCCTTCTATTTTTTAATTTGTTCTTTTATTGAGAAAATATAGCTTGGTCTAACGAGATGCATGTGTCATAGTACATCTCTAATATAAAATGTTGACCCTAAACCTTAGGGCCTAGTATTGGTAGTTTATACATACAGTTGAATAAAGGATTGTAAATGTAGAATCTTTTGCACTAACTAGTTTAAGATGACAACTAAAGATAAATTGTTTTGGATCCTGAGACATCAGTCTTATTAATGAACATTTCTTATCTTAAAAAAATGCCTATTTCTTAAATGTATCAATTCTCAATAACATCCTAGAAATAGTTCCTAAAATGAAACACAAACTACTTGTAATGTAGTGTTTATCATTTTAGACTTTGAGGTTCCTGGATCAATTTCTTGGTGACAACAATTAACATGTATTCTTGCTCATTTGATTGAGTTTTGTGTGTCATTCTTTGCTTGTTGCATTTAGAATTTATTAGCATGGTTAGTGAAGGACATGACATGCAATAAAAACACTAAGAACGTGATAAAGAAAATACATATTGCATCTATAAGATGCCTTATTATCTTTCTATATATGCACCATTTTTCAACACCGTTAACGAATTGGTCTGCCTTTTAATATATAATTTAGAGCTATTTGTAAGAATGGATTAAATTTGTATCATGTCAAAGTGGACCAATTGAACCAATGCACATATGCACATGAAGCTCTTTGAATCAAGATTTAATAAGATAGTCACCAACCTCTTCCAATGAAAATATTTTACTATGATTTATGTGGGAATTTTTTTTCTTTTTTTGGGATATGTTTGATCTATGTGTGGTCGGTTAATTATTGTTGGTGCACGAAAAATGTTAGGGATAATGTCAAAGGACTGCACTTGTTACACCATATGACCCAAATGTCTAAATTCATCATCCTTAGCTAAATGTCTAGTAAATATGAAAAGGGAAACACAAATGGTAGGTGTGAACTCAATATACATTGTCTCTGTGTCTTTTGGGTCCCATAGAAAGAGAATGGTTTGAGTGTGATTTTGCAATAAACCCCTTTAAATCGATTACTCATAGCATAGGTTGGAGTAGAATGGGAAGTAGTGGCGTTGTTATGTAAAATGAGTAGCAATCCTAACATAGTAAGTTTATAACCAAAACCAATATGGTTATTATCGATGTAGAAACTTTAATTTCCATTAAATGTATGGACTATCAGTAGAGATACTTTATGCACCACCTGTTATTTACATAAATTGTTTTTGTATCTCTAAAATTATATATATATATATATATATATATATATATATATATATATATATATATATATATATACACGACGCACCCCCTTCTGCGCTATGCAACGGGGTCCCCCTGCCTGCGCCATCCAGTGGCATGACCCCCCCCCCCCCCCCCCCCCCCCAACGCCATTTAGTGGTACTCCCCACTGCTCTGCCCAGCGACGCTCAGGCGATTGCGCTTGCGCCTCCCTATGACTCGCGAGACCCAGCACATACGCTTTCGCTCACGGATGGCGCAGCGTCCGCGTACCCCTCCTCCGTGCCACCCCGCGATGTGCTCCCCCTCATGCCCCTTGGAGCTCCCCCGTGCGCCTTTCCGCCAGCACCCTCGCGCTTCTCTCCCCGGCACATTTGGTCAACTCCCTTATGCCAAATGTGCATTCTTCTTCCGGGATCAAGTATTAGGTGGAACCTTATCGTTCCTTCGCTGATACTGTCAGCCCTGACCTCCCTGCCCAGTATACTCTGATCAATCGCGACGTCGAGCTTCCGGTTTTCGATTATCCCCCTTCGACCGACGTGCACGATATTAACGTTCTTTTCTCACCCAATGAAATATCGTCCCTGGCGGGCATTTTCTCCCATACTTTCATCATTAAATTCCCCTTCGGTTGCCCCAAGTTACCGCGGGTTCAAGAAGTCAACTCCGGCTAGGGCATCATCAATGCATACAGGGTTGCTTCGATGGACACCAAATACATCATCCTCTACCTATCCTCTGAAGTAGACCATAATATGGTCTGGTCAAGAGGCTCCGTCAGGATCGACTCCCATACCTGGAGGATTGTCAAGTGGACCCCAGATTTTAACACTAAGCAAGACTCGGCGATCGCCTCAATCTGGGCACCTTCCCGAATCTACCACTCATTTGATTCATTCCGGTTGTGCTGAAACGGATCGCGAACTCTTTTGGGACTTACGTGGCTATGGCGGCAGAAACCCCAACCTCTCCAAAGCTAATTGTGCCAAAATATGCATGGAGCTTGATATTTCGAAGGAGCTCCCCAAATCTATTCAAATCACGCTCGACAATAAGGAGCACACCCAACAAGTCATATATGATAATAACGCTCTCTACTGCAAATACTGCTTGTTGCGTGGTCACTCCACCGAGCTCTGCCTCAGAGCCCATCCTGAGCAAAAAAAGACCGTCCATCGCCTAGATGGAAACACTATCACGAGTAGACAAAATCTCAACCCTCCGATCCCCCATATACCGAATACCCATATGCGCTTTCAGGCTAGCGACGAATACTCGAGCGGCCATCCCAAGAAAATTGTGCTAGCGCCCAACAAAAGAATTATCTCAGGTATTAAACTCACCAATAACTTTGGTA
Organism: Iris pallida; assembly: GCA_029216955.1. Lineage (NCBI taxonomy): Eukaryota > Viridiplantae > Streptophyta > Magnoliopsida > Asparagales > Iridaceae > Iris > Iris pallida. Next base: position 24,626,282 of record JANAVB010028818.1, on the reverse strand, counting down.
CCCTGAATTCGACCCTCGTCGATAACACTAGAGAGGCAGATTCTCCTGTCGATATATCAGTAAACGGTAGAACACCGAAAAAGGGGAGAATGGTGCCAACCATGTCTCGGGGGGAGGGGGAATGGCAGTCAGTCTATGGTGGCCCCACCCGAGCCCCTGCCCCGGTTGTCGGACGACGATACTAGCAGGGCTAAGACTACGGAGACCCTTCCGTACCCCTGTCCAAGCCTACCCACAGACAGCAACCACACATCCAGGCAAGTGGAAGACGCTCTTTTGGTAACAGATGTTCCTACAGATGCAGATGTAGAAGTAGCAGTAGAAATAGTAGAGGATGTTGAAGATAACCGATTTGCTACTATGTTCAGGCAACGCGAGAGGCGAACACCCCCAGACGTTCTCTTCGCTCTCACAGTAAGCGGTAATTGTGTTGGTTGTCTTTTCTTTCTAGCCTAGTCCCCTAGGCAACGCCCCCTGGGGATACACTCCCGTTATATAGGAGAAAGGGCTACCTCCTTACTCCACTTTCCTTTTTTATTCCAATGAAGGCATCAGCCATAGTTTATATATATATATATATATATATATATATATATATATATATATATATATATATATATATATATATATATATATATATATAATATATATATATATATATATATATATATATATATATATATATATATTGTAACCCCTACTTTCCATAAAATCCAATTTTTTTCCAAATTCTTTAGTAGCTATTTAACTATTAATTATTAGAAATGGCATTTTAATAATTTCTAGCAAAGAAGTTGGCTAATTAGGAATTCGTGAAGAGGGAGTGGCAAGTTTGTAATTATTTAGAAGTGGAGTGGTTTATTCATATCTGAGTGGAGTGATATTTTTGTAAATACCATTGTAGGATAATATATTTTGGTAATTTTCGATTAGCCTTTAGCCCTAGGGATTAAAGTGAGAACTTTCTGGAATTGATTTTCTAATTAATCAGGATTAGTTCTTAATTAATGTTGCTTAGTGCTAATTAATCTCATAGGATATTCTAAGGAATATTCCATGTCGAGAGTATTCCAAAGAATATTCCTCAGAATATTCCCTGGAATATTCTAGGTATATTCCTTGGAGCCATGTGCTAATTAGATCTAAATTATTCCTAATAGCTCCTATAAATAAGACTAACTATAATTAGTACAAATCACTCATATTCACCCAAAAGGTCCTAATGACCGTGTCCTAATTGTGTCTGTGTCGACATCCATTTCATTAATATCTAGCTATTACAGTCGCATCCCCGTGTCCGGCACGACAAGATCTCCCACTCAAACCCCCAACTGTATCCATGTCGCTCAAACCCCCAACAGTGTCCCCCGACACGGACGAACACAACCCTACATTTTCCTCACATAAACCCCAAAACCCTAGTTTCTCGTGTCTTGTTGTGTCCTCGACACAGGACACTTTTTTACATCCACAGTTTGCATTTTTTGTGTCCTGTCGTGTCCCCAGACACCTGGTACATCCTCGACTCTCCAGATCTACTAACCCTGGCCTAGTTCTTTATCCGTCGTGTCTGGCCGACTTGCCATCAGATATCTCATCGTCGCTGCCTCGAAGTCGTCATCCATCGTTCTAGCGACCGGGATCACCAGATCAGAGTCACCGCTCCGCTACCAAGCTCTACCCCTTGTCGACCTCATTACTGCATCACCATCGAGCATTGCCGTGCCTTGCCACATTATTCAGTAATTCGTCGCTAGAGACTCGTCACTGCTGCCATTCTCTAGTCGAGCCACCGAGGTCGAAGCGTAGTCACCGCCACTCGTCGAGGAAGTCCCTCATCGTCTTACGCGCCATCGTACAGATCTGGGCATCAGGCCACACCTTCTCAAGAGATCATCTAGCCGCCTCGACGCAGTAGCCATCCGAAGCCGTTGGACCAGCTCGTCCACCGCAGCCGTACGTCGAGATCCTGCCACTCCTCGCGGTCACTCCGTCGCAGTCGCCTCGAGTGCAGCCGACGCTGTCGCAATCGGATTTCCAAGGTGAGCTATGTTCACTGTAAGGACCCTAATTTTTGGAAAATATTTTTTTATTTATTTTATACGATTAGATGAGTGTATATTTATTTAAATTGTATTTTCTTATTAATTATGACTATATATGTACTTTTCCGTAGCTTCGATTTTGGAGCACAAGAAGCGCCAATCTTTCACAATGTCCTTCATGAGGTTTGAAGTAGACAAGTCCACCTTCAATTTGACATATCATGTCCTACCCAAACTTGGCCCCTAACATTCTTTTGATTTCGTACAACTTTGGGTCAATTTAGGCCATTTGACTAATTACTGTAATTCTAGACCTAACTTCCAACTTGAGTTCACGACTCGACATTAGTCAAAACCATTTGATCCATATATAATTTTGACCTATTTTGAGTCTACGACACACATGCCAAGGGTGTGCCACTCAATCGAGTTCCCATGTGCTATTTATTTGCGAATGGCACATGAGACTCATTGGTTGACTTTTCGTGTTCGATATGACTAGAAAATATGTTGGACACTAACCTAGCCAACCCCACTTGGTAAAGCCATGTCAGGTCGCCATGACCGAGTAGAATTATTTCGAATTTATTATAGGGATGATAAAACCAAAAAGGTTTAGGTTCAATTTTCTATATATAGAATATATTTATAATAGCCTAAAGTTATATATATATATATATATATATATATATTTTTTTTTTTTTTTATATATATATATATATATATATATATATATATATATATATATATATATATATATATATATACAATTATTTATTTGAGTTATAAATGTATATGTATGCAAGGTTGAATAAATATACATACATATCTATAAGATTGTGTATATCCATTTATATATGATTTTCTGTATGTGTCTACGTGGTTAAATATATAAATGCATTGAATATACGTATTTGTATACATACATGTATATATGGGTTTTTAACCTATAAAGAATTTTTCTATATAAAGTTTATTTTTAAATAAAAATTCTTGGAGAAGGTTAGAAATATATTTTTATTTTTATAATATTGTTGAGAGAATATTATAAATATACTATATATAATTTTAGTATAACAAGGTTTTACTTTTAATACTTAAATATGCTATATAAATATTTCTCGTGATCTATATGTATTATAGATAATAATGAATAATAATAATGATGATGTTTAAATATGTGCCTAAATATGTTAAATAAGATATATGTAGAAGCATGAAAAATATGGGGTTCATGCGGATTACAAATTACCGCATAGTAACTTTGGGCCAAACAAGTTCGCATCAAGGAAAGCTGCATGACTGTTCAAAGACATATACGGCCCGTCGACAAACAGCTGTAGAAGGAAGATATACGGCCAAGAGGAGCAGTTCGACTGATAAAGCTGGCAAGTCCTGACAAAATATAACAGTTCTGAAACTTCGACAAGAACGATAAGACGTAAGACGTCGTCCAAAAGCAGTGTTCGTACGCCTCCATGCGGCCAGAAGAGTGTCATCTAAGCCGCATGAACCTTATGCGGCTCAGACTTATGTGGCCCCAAAACTCTCCAAACTTCATGCAGCCAAGAGCAACTATGATCCAAGCCGCATGAGTCTCATGTGACCCCACATGATCGAAGACTGAGAAAACTATACGCAATAGGACACGTGACAATCTAACCAAGTCCTTAACTACCCAGATTTGTTGTAACAAAATCCCAAGAAATCGACATATGGCAGCCAAAGAGCGGGTCTTCGTGTGCTAATCAGCCATGTGGTCGCAAGCCATCTATGCGGCTCAAAATACATCCTATTATAAATAGCAAGGTGCCATACCCCTGCAAAGGCTGGCAACCTTAAAGAGAAAAGCAATTTCTTCATGAGCTAGAGACTGCATTAGATAGTCCACGAAGTAAGGCAGAGTTGATAGCACATTCCCGAGCCTCCACCGTCACCCCCCAGAATCAAAACTAAACAATTGTACTTAGATTGTTTCCTAGGATTTTTTTCTAGGCTTTCTTTTGTACAAGTGAGTTTGCAATCAATTTTAGTATTCTGTAATACCTGTCTTTGATTTTTTTTATGGCAAACACGATGGCGACTCTGCTGGGGACATCCTTCTCTTCTAATGAGAAGCTGGTGACGCAATCTGACGTGTCCAAGATCGGCTCTACGCAGTAAATACTTATGGTTTGTTTCGACCAACAAGCTTTCGAAGAAATGCTCTCTGAAGGGAGCGCCATCCCGTCTCAGAAGCGAGCCAACCCAAAGAGGACTCGCGGGACGTCGGCGTACAAAATTGTTGCCCCCGACCAAGTTCTTGAAGAAGCTCCTTCTGCAGCCCAAGACGGTGGCCAAAACTCTCCAGCAGCTTTTTTTCGATCGCAGAGGACCCCACTGTCCCCAAATCCAGCAGAGGAAAATACTACGATGCTGAGTTTTTGGGGGCACAAGGGAAATCTATGCGGACAAAGAAGAAGCCGCATAAGGAAGATGGACAGTCTATCCATGCGGCAGCCAACTCTGGCCGCAGGCAAAAAACTCATACGACAGCCAACTCTGGCCGCAGGAAGATGGTCCATGCGGCAGCAAGATCTAGCCGCAAGAAGATGGTCCATGCAGTAGCCAGCTCTAGCCGCAAAAAGATAGTCTATGCAGCAGCCAATCCTGGCCTCAGACAGGATGTCTCTTGTGGCCCTATCAAAAGCTCTGTGTTCGACTGCCTCTCATGTGGGCCCGATGCCATGCGGCCTATTGAAAATGTGGGATATATCAATTTGGACTCTTTTTACTATGCGTCTTCGGGTGCTAAGTCAAAAAAGTCTAGGGCAGTGCAGGCCCAACCAGCCCAGTCAACTGTCCAAGTTGCTGATTGTCAGCGGGCCTTGTTGACTGTTATACGGGCTCCAGACGAAAAGTTGTACAGAACCACCCACGTCCAGTCCCCTAGGGCTAACGGACAGGGTGGGTCTTTAAAGTCTCCCTCTAACGATCCAGAACAAGTGCTTTTACTAGCCACAGATCAGGGAGCAAATATGATACCTAAGCACCCGTGTGCTCGGGATACCCGAGTCCACAAGTGTGGTACAAAGGTAGATCAGCTTGCTACCGACTTGCATGAGGTGATTACTCACAAACGTAAGATGGAAACATTGGCATGCAATGAGTCCCTCTCGGGACGTCGTTGCACCCAAGTCATCATCAATTGCTGCTGCGACAAATCAGCAGCACCTGAAGGTCGACAGTCAGTTTTTCGACGACTACAGCAGCCAGTACCTGCCCGACAACAACTCATGAAATAGGTACAAATTCCAGGGGACGAGGAGTTTCCTTTCGCCTCCTATAACTCAAATCAAAAGGTTTCTCCTGGCAAGGGAGGAAAGAAGATAGGCTCTTCCAGCCCGGCCATCTCGGCCAGTATTGCAAGGAGACCCTCATCTGGGGGGTTCCCATCGACAAACACAGGGGGTGTCTATTTAGGCACTCGATCCAAAAAGAAGCTTCCGGCACCCGGGGGTGCACCTTCGGCCTCCTTGAGAGTAGATGAAGCTGGGGGTAGCAGTCCCCTCAATATATGCGACAACTTGGTGTACCAAGAGCACATACAGGGGGTAGAGGTCCCCCAGAATTGTGCAACAGACTTGGATTTCCTTGAAGATCACCACCCTCACCAAGATAATGTGGCTTCCTGCACAGGGGGTAGCACCCCTTCTGAGTCCGAGGAGGAAGACATTCCGACATTCTTCGATGATTTCTCGGCACGGGGGTATGACACAGAGAGCACCTCTGTGACGGTCCCTTCTACCTCTACCCGCATGCGGACAGTCTTTATGGCCGACGATGATCATGAAGCACCTTCTAATCGACAACGTCTAGAAGTACTTGAAGCCATGCTCCTGTCCTTGGTCAAGTCTGTGGACAAAATCAAAGCCGCCTTGCTAACCCAACCGACAAGAACGCCCGAACAAACAAGCTTGGGACCAGCAGTCAATGCGGACTCCAACACGACCGCCCCTCCTTTAGGCGATGATCCCTTAGGAGCATCCGTTCCCTCAACTGTAGATGAAGCCAAGGAGGCAAGAAGGGAAGTCCAGGAGCTTCGAGCAATATTCAATGCCCGAGACTCCTCTCGGGACCTCAGAATGCGCCAGCCATATCCCGTTGCATGGAGAGATGTGCCTTTTCTACCGTGGTACAAGCCGTTCCATATTAATTCTTATGATGGAAAGACCTCTGCTAGTCGGTACATGACTTACTTTGAGGTCACAACCGACCACTTGTCGCATAGTGACGCCATCCTCACGCGATTATTCATCGAAGCATTGGAGGGGATCGCATTCGACTGGGACCGCAACCTCCCCGACAACTGTATATATTCTTTTGACGGCTTCAAACACATATTCCTAGAAAGCTTCTACGAAGTGGGGCATGATGTAACGATGTTGTCTCTCATGGACATCGTTAGGGAGAAAGGGAGCTAACAAGGAACTATATTGAGCGGTTCCGCCAAACCGCAATGAGATTGCCCCAAGGCAATCCCGAGAGCTCCTTGATTGAAATCTGCCTGAAGAAGCTGCTCCCTGTAATTATCCTCTGGATGGGTGACGATCAGTTCAGGGATTAGACGACCTTTATCATAAGTGCTACCAATGCAGAGGCAAAATTGAAGAAGGCTCGCCAGCTGGGATTACACTTCCGAGATGGAGAAGATAAGGGCAAACATCCTGGTTCTACCTCCAACAACAATGCCCGAGAATTTTGATGAAGAATGTGAGTGGCACTCTCATTCGTCCGTGTCATCCACTTACGACTCTGATAACAGCATTGGAGATATATTCAGACAGACATTATCTGTCAATATGACATCCGCTGATATTGAAGAGGAAGATGAAGACCTACTCGAGTCGTTTGAGTTGGAGCCATGGGTCCAACAACTGGATGCACAATGGAAGAAGTGCTTCGAACTGCGAGACCCTCCCACTGAAGACGAGGTCATGCAAGTTAACCTCGGTGATGAATCCTCTCCAAAGCCAACCTTTATCAGTAAAAGCCTGACAGACGACGAGCAGGAGTCATTGTTGCAACTTATCAGTGAATACATCGACGTCTTTGCTTGGAGCTATGAAGACATGCCAGGGTTAAATCCCGAGATCGTACTTCATAAGCTCAACATTTATCCGAACGCAAATCTAGTCAAGCAACAGCAATGGCGCTTCCGTCCAGACATCATGAACTCCATCGAAGCGGAAGTAAACAAGCTTGTAGCTAGCAGTTTCATCCGTGACTGTGTAACAGTACACACCGATCCATTGTAAGCTATTTCGTTAACAGAAGCTATTCTCGCAATCACCGACTACTTCTCCAAATGGGCGGAAGCTGTTCCGTTGACAGAAGTAAAAACATCAAACGTGATCAGTTTCATAAAATGTTACATCATTTACCATTTTGGACTGCCAAGGAGGATCATTCATGACAATGGTCTGCAGTTCGCAAGCCATGTCTTCTATCAATTCTGTGACAAGAATCGAATTCAAAATGTGGCTTCAACAACCTACAATCTGTCAGCTAATGGTCTGGCCGAAGCCTTTAACAAGACCATAATCAAGCTTCTCAAAAAGTTTGTGTCTTCAAACAAGCACGACTGGAATGAAAAGCTTGGCGAGTGCTTATGGGCATATCGTACCACAAATTCGGATGGCCACAGGAAATACGTCGTTCTCTCTGGTTTACGGGAGCGAGGCAGTCCTTCCACTGGAGACCCAGATCCCCTCGCTCCGCGTAGCCCTCACTTACCGGCTTACTTCGGATGATAATTATCGTTGACGGCTACAAGAGCTGGAAGCCCTAGACGAGAAGCGCTTACAAGCTCAACAAAGCATAGAGCTCTACCAAGCGCGCATCTCTCGGGCTTTCAATAAGAAAGTCAAACAGAGAATATTCCAAGTCGGCGATCTTGTCTTGTCCATTCGCAGACCAATGGTCATGACTCACACGACCCCCGGAAAATTCCAGCCTAAGTGGGAGGGTCTGTTCGTTATCGAGACCGTATTCACCAACGGCGCGTATCGTCTCGCAAAACAAAATGGAGACTTGCTCATGATGTCCATCAACGACAAGTTCCTTAAGAAATACTATGCCTAAACGACACCTTCCAACTATCTCTCGGATTGCGAGTTATATACCCTCAGGTATCGCCGAACTTACACTCTGACTTCAAATCTCCTAGATTGTTGAGTTTCATACCCTCAGGTACCACTGAACTTACTCTTTGACTACTCCGAATGAATTCATATCTCATCTCTTGGTCATATCTATGAACTTCTTGGTCATAGCTTCTCTCCATCAAGTTTGTCCCAAAATCTATTACCCACACCACCAGTGCGCAGAAGGGTAATAGGTCCATAAAACTTATCCTAATCTATTGCTCGTACTGTCAGTACACAAAAGGGATAATAGGTCCACAAAATTTCCCAACAGGAAAAAACAACCACGTTCATATTACCTCTGAGTTGTTTTTCTATCTATCACAAACAAATCACCCAATGCATAGAACTTTCACGTTGATAGCACCTCTGAGTTGTTCTGTGTACCCCTATTATGCCTACCCCTACCATGTCCTCATTACCTCTGAGTAGGAAGGCTTTGTTTTGACCCGTATTTACCACTTCCTCATTACCTCTGAGTAAATATGTTGGTTTCCTCTCCATTTATTATCAGTACTCGCACCGCCAGTACACAAAAATGGTAATAAGTTCACAAAAGTTATCCCAATCTATTACTCGCACCATCGGTGTACCAAAGAGTAGTAGGTCCATAAAATGTCATCCAAATCTATTGCTCGTATTTTCAGATGCACAAAAGGGCAATAGGTCCACCAAAAAAATCCCCCAGTGGGATAGTTTGCTAGCCAGATCCCTACAAAAAACAGGGGAAAAGGGGGATTTAGCACCAAGAAAACAAAGAACTCTGTTATGCGGCCTAGCCGGTTATGCGGCCCAGCCATACAGTATTCATGCGGCCTGATTATAAAGTGCTCATGCGGCACCTATGCGTCTCAGTCATAGAAAGTTTATACAGATCCATCTTGAGGCACTCAAGCGGTTGAAGTTTGAATGAGCAGCGGTTATGCGCCTCAGTCCATGCGACCCTATCGTACAGAACACATGTGGTCTTGACGAGATATGGCATACATCGACCAGGCTTATAGCAGAGGCAGTATATGACAGACCCACGCATGAAAATATGCGCTATGGCTATTTGAAATTTCAGTCATCGTTTGCTCACCATCCGTACTCTTGAGAGAAGGTTGCACGTTCGAACGAATGGAAGGAGTGTCTGTCGCTCTTGACGGAGAAGCAAGTCTCTTCCCTTTGGCCGCCGCACCAATCGACTTAGAGGCTTTTCGAGCCATAGCAGAAAGTATGATAAAGTCGAAATAGGAGAGGAAAATCTCTCCCTCTGAATGACTCCAATTTATAGAGTTGCTGAAAAGAGGCTCTTCGATTCTCGAGATCATTAAGGATAGGGACAATGTTTGGGGAATTTATCCCTAATAACCGTCGAGCGTCTCTTCGGTTTTTGAGATCATTAAAGATAAAGTCGACGTTTGGGAACTCTATCCCCAATAACTGTCGGCTTCATCTCGAAAATAGATCCACAACCGAATCAGGAAAATTAAATCAGCAGTGACAACTGGCAGGCTCTCTGCGGCCCAGTGTCCCTGTGACTCAAGATTTGTTCTGTGACTCAGGATCTTCCTGCGACTTAAGATCTCTCTGTAGTTCGAAAAGCTTCCTGTGAATTGAAGACTCCCTACGACTTGACATATTTGTATGCTTCTTATTCAAAGTATTCCAAATTTGCAATATAAAAACTTTGAAGGGGGTCTTGTAGAAGCATGAAAAATATGGGGTTCATGCGGATTACAAATTGCCGTATAGGTACTTTGGGCCAAACAAGTCCGCATGAAGGAAAGCTGCATGATTGTTCAAAGACATATGTGGCCCTCGACAAACAGCTGTAGAAGGAAGATATCCGGCCAAGAGGAGCAGTTCGACTGATAAAGCAGACAAGTTCTGGCAAAACATGACAGTTCTGACACTTCGACAAGAAAGATAAGACGTGAGACAGCACCCAAAAGCATGGTTCGTACGCCTCCATGCGGCCAGAAGAGTGTCATCTAAGCCGCATGAACCTTATGCGGCTCAGACTTATGCGACCCCAAAAGTCTCCAAACTTCTTGCAGCCAAGAGCAACTATGATCCAAGCCGCATGAGTCTCATACGACCTCACATGATCGAAGACTGAAAAAACTATACGTAACAGGACACGTGGCAATCTGTCCAAGTCCTTAACTACCCAGATTTGATGCAACAAAATCCCAACAAATCGACAGATGGCAGCCAAAGAGCGGGTCTTCGCATGCTAATCAGCCACGTGGCCGCAAACCATCTATGCGGCTCAAAATACATCTTATTATAAATAGCAGGGTGCCACACCCCTGCAAAAGGCTGGCAACCTTCAAGTGAAAAGCAATTTCGTCATGAGCTAGAGACCGCATCAGATAGTCCATAGAGTAAGGCAGAGTCGATAACACTTTCCCGAGCCTCCACCGTCACCCCCCAGAATTAAAACTAAACAATTGTACTTAGATCGTTTCCTAGGATTTCTTTCTAGGCTTTCCTTTGTACAAGCGAGTTTGCAATCAATTTCAGTGTTCTGTAATACCTGTCTTTGATTTTTTATGGCAAACAATATATTCTTTAAAATATTTTTATATTCTTTTAAATATTCTTGATTTAGCTAAGAGTGTAGAGAATAATATATATATATATACATATATATATATATAGATAAATAGATAAATAGATAGATAGATAGATAGATAGATATATATATAACCTAATATTATTTAAAAACCTTCAAAACCTTTTCTCTTCCCCTCTAACATATGTGTGTGCACGGGCCGCACACGACCACCCAAAGGTCGACCCCGTCAGCACCCTAGAGGTCGATGGCCAATGCTGTACCACTATACAGACGGCCTCCCCATGCGTGCATACCAACGGCCGGCTGCGGCCAGTACCAGCACAACAGTACGGCGGCATCAGCATCAACACATCAACATACATCAGTAGCAGCAACCGCACGCGCCATTGCCGAATTTTTAGGTCATTTTCTCCTCTCTCGCTCGATCAATTTTTGAACCGTAAATTTCTACAAGTAGAAGACATGACCCACTTCCACCGACTTCAGGTAGAATTTCTCAAACTTAGTTAGGTTATCCAAAAATTGACTCAAAGATTGATAAAAATCTATTCAAAATTGAACAGAATTTAAATCCACGCCCTTGTTTTGGAAGATGAATTCCAAGCAGAAGAAAGACAAGTTTAGAAAACCACTTAAAGAGAGTTGTAAACAACTAGTCCAAGTTTGAAATCCTTCAAACATTTTTATTTTTAGTAATATATTTTCTGTTTAATTTAAGTCCCAAGTTGGGGAAAATCGATTTTTAAAACATAGAAATTTCCCGATACGGGGTCCGTCCCGATAAACCGGGTGACTTTGACACGTACTAATTGCATCGAAAGACACGTATGGTATAGCCGGACGTGTGGTCTTTGACGAAACTTGAATTGGTTGCGTGTGCACGACGAATTCGAGACGTATCCGTAAAAAATCACCGTATCGACCCCTTTGCAAAAAACTCCAATTACTTTGTACACATTCGTCATCTCGACACAAAGCTTGTGCCAACAGGACTGTGTCATTTTTCTGGTCCTACATACCAAGTCTGGACCAATTCTGAGAAGGTCGACCGAAATGCTATTTTGACGGGCCCGCGACCCGATCCAACGGACAAATTTGTGCCCAACTTTGGACATAATGTTGGGTTTGTATCGTCAAACTGGACTCATAGACATATAGTTTGATGACTTTAGAGACCTTAGGTGTTGGCACACTTTTCGGTGGAAAGCTGGTCCAACGACGGATATCGTTTTGACATAAAATTACCTTTTTGCCTTTGTGTCTTGAATTGGACTTATGGGTAGCCTATCCTATCTATTTTGCTTATTCTAGGAATGTTGACAATGTTTATTTCAGCATCCGGAGGCATTTACGGGAGTTCGGATTTCGAGACTCTTTGATTTGACGAGTTGTTTGCGTGACTTTTTGCTACCACCAGGCAAGTACACCTTGCCAAACATGACAGTATTTACATGCTTTTTTATATTTCCATTCTTTTTTGTCTTACTTAGTTACATATTTTTCTCCTGCTTCATGTCATGGTTATTTTCTAGTTTTACGTGCACGTAGACTGTTACTCATTTTCTGTGTTACCTTTTCTATCCTTTTTATCTTGTTCATGTCTAGTGATAGTACTACTATGCATGTGCCATGTTTCCCTGACCTATTTGACACGTACTTGAGGACATGACTAGATAGACTTGACTTTCTAGTACTATAGGAGAGAATGTTTTATTAGCCGTGGCTATACCTCTATTGTTAGTGCCTCCCCGGGCTACGATAGAGAACATGTTATAGGACAGTTAGTGCCTTACCGGGCTGCGGTTTTATCACACACACCTATAGCCATGATTAATATTATATTCTCATGACATGTCACCATATGTAGAGTTATTTTATGTGTTATCCTTTCCTCTACTTATTATTCCTATCTTTCTTGCATGTTATTTACTATACAGTAGGCATGTATATTATGTGTCTTGCTAGTCCCCTGAGGACCTGGTGATCTCTCCAGGTATTAGATGAAGGTATGACACGTTGATGGAGGATGGTTGCTACACCAAGTCTGCATGTATATTTAGTTGATGTTTTATCTTCCTCTTCCGTATTTTGATTTTGTCATATATTTGATTCTCGTTGTTATTATGGCCTAGTCTTTTACAAGCTTATATTTTCTTCTAGCTTGATCATGATAAGTGTGTTATTGGGAATCCACTTAACATATTTATCTATTCTAAAATTAGTATATTATGGTCTGATCAGCCTTACTGCACTTGATTCGTTATTGTTACCGATATTTAGTGGATTGAGATATAGTTGGTCTAGAATAACCAGACAGCTTATACGTATTCGAGCTGGGCTCGAGTCCTCTCGATGCGTAGCTGGTATGTAGATGTATCCTAGTCCTACGTATTTTGGGACTGGAGAGTTACATTTTTTTTTGTGGCCCATACAGGTCTAGTTAACCGTTTCAGTTACGTTACTGTACCGAGCGGTCCTGCGAATATGGTTAAACTCTTAGAATCTCAATCCATACTGACTTGAGAATTCTTTTAGAAATTTCTCTACTGCCCTTGAACTCCGTATTTACACTCGATTACTCTTCCTTTGCTTTCTCGTATCATTGCTTCTCGTCACTTCCTATTTCGGAGTGACGAATAATCGTGCTATATAGGATTTATCAAAATTCTTAAGTTATAGTGTAAGTTAGTTTTCTTATTGAATTTTGGTTGCTTGATAGATAGAAGGGATTATAGATGTCATATGCCATAGATATCTAGGGTAAGGATTTTGCAATTAGTATGCTAGGGTTATAAAATTTTAAGGCATCAGGTGTTTGATAGGGTAGTGTGACCAAAGGTGGGTAGACGTCCTCATAGAAGTAAATCTATAATCTGTAGAAGCATAAATACACTTCATAGACCAAGTCAAAGAAGTTGAGAGCTTTACGCAAAGTCACTTTCAGACTCTACGCGAAGTCCAATTAAAGACCCTACGCAAGTCAAACTGAGTCAGATTCAAGCTCTACGCAGAGATCAAACAGAGTCTAACTCTACGCAAGCTCCTTTACGCGAGAGCATTCTCAGACTTTACGCGAGAGACAGGCTGTCCAAACCGTATTTAATGCGCGTGATACTGCTCTGACAGAATGATTTTCTGACAGAATATTGTACAGAAGCCAAGAAGATTTTTGCAACAAACCCAACGCTTATAGTTTAGTATGCAGATGGGCTACTTTACGCTCAAGAGACCGCTTCCTTTACGCATGAGAGTTATTTGAGTCTATTACGCTCAAGGCTATCTTAACTACTTTTGTGTGCGTAGAGTTTATTTGAGCTAGCTATACGCTCAAGGCTACTTTTTAGCCGCTCTACGCAGGAAGTTTATTTTGGGTTATTTTACGCTCAAACTTTTCTGGCTATGTGAGAACGTGGTCTGCATACGTGGCTTTCATGCCACACTTATCGAGAAATTTGTGTACGTGCTCTCCCCATATTGTTAAAGTTGTGGGACACGTGTCACCATGCGTATAGATCACAACTCTATATGGGACACGTGTCTTCAAGCGTAGAGGTCGATTTTCAATCGTGGGTGGCCGTTATTTGCGTAGAGACCCGATTATGTTGTTTTTTACGCACAGAGGGTCTAGTCTATAAATAGACTTATTTTTTAAATAAAAGGTACAAGATCAGAGCCCAGAGAATTTCAGGGCAAAGTGATTTTCCAGAGTGTTTCTCTTCAACTTTTTTTCAAGAACAGAGTGAAGCAAGGCAGAAAAGCATTCGACTGTGCCATCAGTGCCAATTGTGTCGATACATTTCTCGTGACATAGTTCTTCCGGTTATTCTTCTTCAAGCAGTTCTCTTCATCATCATCGTGTGGTCCAAGAAAGAAAGTGATCGCTCTCAGATCTGACTTCCATAGCAATACTTCCCAGAATTTATTTGTACTTTTGTACTTTTTCTTGTTTTCCTTCAAAAGCCTTTTAAGGGCATTTTGTTAAGTGAAACAAAATGACGACTCTGCTGGGGACGACTTTCTCCTCTGACGAGAAGGTAATTGCTCAATATGATGATGTGTCGATTGGATCGACAAAGAAGACTCTGGTTGTTCAATTCGACCAGACTGCTTACGAAGAAATGCTCCGAACTGGGGGTAGTACTCGCTAGTCCAATGTTTAAAAATCACGAAAGGTGCGAAAGGTTTGGATCCCTAAGTCCAAAGCACCCTCTGATCTCTCCATTGTCTCTGAAGGCAAGGAAATTCTTCCCACTCTTGTTGTTAGGGCTCCCGTCTATAATGAGGTAGTTCCTACTTCAGTTTTGTGCCCAGGGCATAAAATTCAGTCTCCCGTCTGTGACGTGGTAGACGCTCAAGTCTTGCGCTCTACGTGTAAAGATAAATCTCTCGTCTGTGACGTGGCAGATACTTTTGTTTTGTGCTATACGCGTAAAGACAAATCTCCTGTCTGTGACATGGTAGATAAAGTTCACAATGGTGCTTTTGTACCTAATGTGAACTTGCCTACACGCGTGCAGCATAAAACAAGTCTTCTGTTATTATGACAGACAATTCCGTTGGTTTATCCAAGGAGAATAAAAATTGTGGCAAAGCTTCTGTTTTATGCCAATAATCTTCTAGTGCTGCTTTACGCAAAGTGCCTAATCTCAGGATTACGTGCAATACTGATGGCGTTCGTAGTGCACAAAAATCAATGCAGGATTTATGCACACAACTCCAAGTGCGTAAAAATGCACAACTTTCTTCTGCCAATGAAGCTAGTAATCTTCTTTTTATGCAAGGGACTGGATATTTCTCTGTCCCAAATATAAAAAAGAAGATATTACCTTCCAATTCTTCTGATTTACGCAAGTTACTTGTACAAAAGCGTAAAAATAGAAAATCTCATGTAACACTCCCCCAAGAAAACTATCATTGTGAGTGTCATCAAATTGTAATCAAATATTGTTGTACTGCTACTAAACGGTCAGTTTTCGACCGATTAAGCTACAACATACCACAGCAACAAATTGACGACCAAGAACATGAGTTGTCCTATGCATCAGTTAATATGGCATCTTATATCAATAGATGACGACGTTCAAGACACAATTCGTCCGAGACTCCAGGTCAACAACGGTTCAACCGAATCCTCGACTCTTTTGAAGGAGTATATCAACATACTCGATCAAGAAGTCATCAACCGTTAAATATACATTCTTCAGATTCAGAGGCTGGGGGTACCCAGTACTTGGAGTCAGAAACTGATAGTGTTGATTCTTATCTCTACACCGATCCCTCTGTGTGTTCAAGAGTAGTTGAAACTTATGCTATCGGAGAAGAACAGGAGATGTCTACTTCTCATACAGAACAGTATCTTTCTGCGGTGGAACAATCGCTAAAGGATATGCTTACAATGATGTAAAATATGCATCAATTAATAACGAATCAGCAAACAGTCCAACCAGCAGTGGTAACACCGGTGCAGGTAGTAGCGCAAACTCAAGATAGTCAAGGGATTGATATACCTTTTAATAATCTGAGTCAAGAACCTGTTATCAACCAAAACTCTGCATCTTCTGATCCACTCATTCCAGAAGATGTATCACCTCCGGTGGGGGTTACGATACATCCAACTACTATTCAATCAAATATACTCCCTCAAACTAATGAAGCTATTCAAGCTGTTCGGGAGTTAAAAGCACAGTTTGAGGTTCTAAAGCACAAAGATCAGCTCCAGAAGTTGGGAATCAAGCAACCTTATCTTCCCTACTGGAATGATGTACCCTTTCCTCCTAAATTTAAGCCACAATCTATGGTATTATTTGATGGAAAGGCTTCTCCAAGTCAATATATCAATTATTTTGATATTATGACTGTACATCTACAGAAGAATGATACTCTTCTCACCCGAGTCTTCATTAGGTGTTTGACTTTCAGCATACGACTGGTATCGCAGTCTACCCGACAATTGCATATCATCTTTTGACGAGTTTAAAGCAATGTTTCTCTCCCGTTTCTATGAAGGAGGAATGGACATGAATATGTCCTCCTTAATAGAAATTAAACAAAAAAAAGGAGGATACTCGGACGTTTATTGAACGTTTCCGACAGGCTACTTTGAAAATGCCTCCTGGTATGCCAGATTCAGCATTGATTAATACATGCAAAATGAATCTGCGACCAACCATCACTATTTTTACAGGCTCTCAATTCACAGATTGGGCCTCGTTTATTATAGTAGCAGTTTCAGTCGAGACCAATGGTAGATTGGCTCGTAAACATGGGATGATCTTCGCCTCAGAAGATAAAGGAAAGAAAGCCTCTTCAGGCAACAACTCTGGTAATCGCAATAGGAAAGAAAAGGAAACCCTAGTGGTAAACCTTTCAAAATCCAAAACTATACCAAGTAATCCGGAGTCTTCTAAACCGATAGAAGAATACTCTTTCGACAATAGTGATATTCCTGGAATATTTTAATGTCTCATGAAGAGTGGTAAACTCTAGATTCCAGAGCTAAAATGACCTAATGAGGTGAATTTGGTTGATAATCCCAAGTATTGTATCTATTATAGATACATAAATCATCCCACTAAGGCTTGCTATATCTTGAAGAAGAAGATTCAAGTGTTGATAAATGCTAAAGCTATCGCTTTAACAAATGATGAGCATACAGTCACAACCAATATGATTTCTCTTCAATTTGGAGCTTTTCCTCCACAGCAAGTTCCTGATGGGGTTTTCCCGATTCTAAAGGCGACGATGAAGATTGTGAATCTTCCAGCAGCCCGAGATCAAAGTAAAGAATTAGTGCCTCTTACCTTAAAAATGATAAAATCATGTAGGTACATCCTGACTTAGTACCTGAAATGGAGCATGAAAGTAAAATTTCAAAATTAAAGAAAGGTCAAAAAGTCAAAACCTGCAATATGATTTCTCATGTTGTTATTTCAGACCATGATGATTCTGATCATTTGTGGGATGGCATTCCTTTGGAAGATAGGCTAAGGGGTTTAAACATATGTCCTCCGAGTTTGGCTCCTCCTACCAAACTAAAACTTCCTCATCAGCAATGGTTAGCCATGAATAGTGTCCTTTTGTACAGGGCACAACAAGTTTTTGCTGCTTACGAGAAAGCTTCGGTTGGGATTCTACCTCTTGTACCAAAAATTTCTAACCTTGCCACTACAGAGGTCTCTGTTCCTTCTTTATCTGTTGAACTGTATAGTAAAAGTCTGCTACCCACACACATTTACAGTCAACAATCGGTCCATCTCATGAAAAAAATGGGCTATGACTTTCAGAAAGCGAAAGGCTTGAATTATAGTAAAGGTATGTGGGTTCCTTTACAAATTCAAGGTCAAAAATCTTCCGTCGGATTGGAATTTAAAGTTCCTCATAAAAATCTACATAAAAAGAAGACTAAGGAAAAAAAGACTAAATCCTGTAATATGGTACTTCATTCTCCTAAGTCTGAAGAAGAAGTCTTTGCTGGTACAAGGTCCGGAAAGGACTACAACAAAGATTATGAGGGAACTTCCAAAGAAGCGAAAGACATCGCTGAAACACTACCGACTCAGTCATCTTCTGTCCCTACTGAGACAAGGCCTTCTAAATCTCCAGTGGTTGAAAAAGAAAAACAGAAGGCAGTACGTTTTGACGCCCCGTTGAAGTCTAGTTCAAATCAAGGATCGATAAAACCCTATAAATTTGACATACTAGTCCAGTTAGCCAATACCCCGGCTAGACTTTCTATCTTTGAGTTACTTTGTCTCTCTAAAGAAAGTCGAGAAACTTTAAGCGAAGCTTTGCTACAAGCCGATTCATGCTTAGCTCAACTCAAAAATCTTGATAATATACCAGTGTCATGTCCCCAATGCCATATTGTAATGGAATCAGTTCCTAACATTACTTTCACACAAGAGGATATGATGTTAAAACATAATCGACATGACAGGCCTTTGTGTTATATGGGATATATTGACTCTACTGAAATTGACAGGATTTACGTCGATCCTAGGTCTTCCTCCAGCATTATTCTTCAGAGTATGCTAAGACCATTGAGGATTCCTACTAGTGATTTGACTTACACTAGTACAACAATTGCTGGTTTTAATTATGGAAGGAGTAAACCATTGGAGAAAATTCGCCTGAAGATTCAAATAGGTGATCTTCGAACCATGGCAACCTTCTATGTTATTAACTCAGATGTATCTTATAATATCCTCCTTGGAAGACCATGGATACATGAGCATAATATTGTACCTTCGACTCTCTACCAATACTTCAAGTATATGGATTCTCAGGGGATTATAAAAAATGAATTTGTAGATATTAATCCTTTTAAGGGTGTTGAAGCCTATTTCTCTGATTCAATACTCTATAAACATGAGCATATAAAGGAAATATCTGATATGGCTGAAGATCGAGCACCTGCAGAAGATCAATCGATTTCAGAGGATCAACCGCCTTCAGAAGATCAACCCTTGATGATTAAGGTTAAAGGTCGAATTCAACCCCATAATGTCAATGATCAACCTTTGATGATTAAAGTCAAAGGAAAAATTCAAGCTACGTCTGATGAAGCTGTTAGGGTTCCAATCAAGAACCAGGTTCAAGCCAACACTAATCATTAACCTCTTATGATCAAGGTTAAAGGACGTACTTCTCGTACAGCTGATCCAGAACCACTGGTTATCAACCTTGGCAAATCTACGCTGAAGACGGATGATGGTCCATTAATGATTAATTCAAAGCATAGTAGTCAGCCTGTCAATGATGTAATTATTGATCACTCTGTATTCTCTTATTTTAATAAAGATTTCCTTTTGGAGTATATGGCTATCAAATTTATTGATAGAATGACTTTATCTGCTGATAATCAAAGTCATCAACATAAAACTGACATAAATACAGAGGAAACCTTATACATTAATCATAAAGAAAAAAATTTCCTCCTCATGTCGATGTTGGACCCTATGCTCAGAGGTTCCTAACATCTTCTCCTTATTTTTTACCTGTAGCCTCAACATCACAAGCTTGTGTAACTTATAGACGTCATAAAGAATCTTATTTTGTGATCCCGTCTAATAAGAAAAACAAGCGTCAAATTTTATTTGGCTTGGCTAGAAATATCCCTGTTATTCAGACAAATAATCTCGTAGAGAAAGATAAAGAAAAAATCAAAATTGAAAAATATAGTCAACAATCTCTTAAGATTATCCAAAATATGGGATATGATTTGAAAACCATGCTAGGCCTTAATCAAGGCAAAGGTAGACGATTATCGTTATGTGGTGATCCATTTTATCAACGAACCCGCCACGGTTTGGGATATGATCCATCCCACATGTTTAATGAAGATATGGAAGAATAATTTTCTTCCAATTTTTTACAATCCTCAGATTCTGAAGGAGTCCAGTAATGTTGAATTTGAGCACATCTTTTCAGTCAATATGGTTCAAATAGATGGTGAATCTGAATTATTTGAAAATGACAGAACAAATGGACACTCAGTGGGAGCTTCGGTTTGAACAACAACAGCCACCGAAGATGAAATTATCCAGATTGATGTTGGAGCGAAACTACATCTAAGCCAATATTCATCAGTAAAAACATTTCTGAAGATTAAAAAAAGAGTTGATAAAGCTGGTAAAATAATATATCAATATTTTTGCATGGAGTTATGAGGATATGTTGGGTCTGGATCCCAAAGTAGCTACTCATAAACTCAATATTCTTCTAATGCCAAACCTGTAAAACAACAGCAGCGATGTTTTCGACCAGATATGATGGATGCAATTGAAGCAGAAGTCAAAAAGCTGATTACATGTGGCTTTGTCTGTGAAGAGCAACACCCAGATTGGGTTTCCAATATTGTTCCTGTCATAAAAAAGAATGGAAAAGTTCGAGTTTGCATAGATTTTCGAGATCTCAATGCAGCTTGTCCAAAAGATAAATTTCTACTTCCGTTCACCGATGTCATGATAGACAATATATGTGGTTTTGAACGTATGTCTTTCATGGACAGATTTTAAGATATAACCAAATTAAGATGCATCCAGGAAATGAAAAGCATACTGCTTTCCGTACACCCCATGGAGTTTTTTGCGACATAATTATACCTTTTGGTCTAAAAAATGCTGGTGCTACCTATCAAAGGGCCATAAGCAATATCTTTCAAGAACATCTGTGAAAAATAGTTGAATGTTACATAGATGATATCGCTGTCAAAAGTCGATTAAAAGATGATCACGTTCAAGACTTGAAGACAGTATTCGAGTTGATGCGTAGACATCTGTCATGACCCCCACCCACTGTTAGGATACGAGAATGTAACAACGCCCAGCCTACGTCGCAGTGTCGGCGGTAGAACGCTGTCCTAGGTCACAACATCTAACACTATATTGCTAAGCAATTTATACTCCCCGAATGGGGGTGACATAGCAGATACAGTCTCAATCACATCTAAGGTAGAGCATGATAAGGATAGATAAAACATGAAATCCAAAAAGATACAGTAGAGAGAAATCTAAGTGTCTAAGAAACAAAACCCAGAAATACATCTCAAAACTCAAAATACAGTCATCCTTAAAGTAAATACAAATCCAGACAATGGAAATAACTATCTAAACAACCTCTAAAGTGTCTCCTCTATGCTAGCAGGCAACCTCCAGGCTTTCTGTAAAATTTATCAACAGGTCCAGTCAGGACAGGAGCGAGTAGAGTACATCTCAACAGATCATAGCAGGTTAGAAATATAATCATGCAGTAAAGTAAGATACAGGTACTGAAAGAAATGCAGTATGTAAACAGAAAGAGAGCTGTAATAGAAATATCTACTATGTATAGAGAACTAACAGTGGCTAGTGAGTCAGAGTACAATATAGACATGTAAATGGCATAGAAGATTCTGATAAGACACTATGAAAGAGATCCTGATAAGATACTACTTGGGTATTATTCACATGTCTACTTCTACTCCCCTGTACCTCCAATCAATACACAAGGATCCAACCAGGTTATGTTATGATACTATGTAAGGCCCCCGAAGGGTGATAAGCCCCCGAAGGGTGGTAAGCCTCCGAAAGGTGATACGCCCCGAAGGGTGATACATAGTAGACCCATAAATGGGATAAGGATTCCAGGAAGACTCTGTGATCATAAGAGTATATGTCACAAGTGATCGAAGAATCAACGAAGCATAGTGATACGCTATGTAAGTAAAACGCACAGAACATAGAGTACCCGATGCTCCCTAAGGATAATATCTCAAGAAAGGATCCATATAGTACCAATCCATGTGACCAACGTGACAGTACAATTAAAGTAATCTACTGCAGGAAATAGTTCTAAACAGGATATGAAATGATCAGAAATATACTCGCCTGATATCTGAATGTCCAAGGTAAAGATACTGTCCGAGGAGAGGTGTATGGCTCCTAATTAGAATAGTACAAGTCACAACATGTCCAGAAGGGTAATATAAAGCACTACAATGTATTCTACATGAATCTAGGTCAAACTAGGCCAAAGTCAACCATTGGTCAACTCTGGTCAACTGCACTAGTCAAACTAGGTCAAGCTAGGTCATGTCCTAACCCAGCAAGTCTTACTAGGCCTAACCAAGACTATTCTAGCATGCACACATCAATACAAGGCTATACAAGCCAACATACACCCAACTCTATATAGCATGCAATTATTTAATACTCAAATAGGCAAGAATTCACATTAGATATACACTAGGTAATCTATTACTTTAAGCTATACATGTCTACACATATATACACATGCATATATTGGTATTCAACATTAGGTCTATAATCATGGCATTTCAATGGCTATATAAACTTATATATTACAATACAATATGCTACCATATATATAATATACATACATAGCTAAGTTAACTATATTCATAAATACTTATTTAAGAGGCTATGTGTGTGTATGTGAACATGGCAAAGGGGCAAGTGAGGGTTAAATGGGCATACATAGTGTATACATATCAAAGAGTGTCAAAGTATAAGTGAACAAAGTGTCAAGTGTGATAGTGTCAACATAGTGTAAGGGGTACATGAGGTAATATAGGATTTGTGTTAACATAGAACATTACATCTCATTAACTTGTATATTGTATACATTACATCTATTATTACATTACATTATGCTTGCATTCATTCATCATTCATTTATTCTCTTGCACTACTATATGCACCATACATTACATACTATGGAACCTACATATTCATTACAAGTCATACTTATACATGCTTACATTAGATAGGATACTTACACCTCATACATCATTTATTTAACCATTTACTCATGCTTGCATTCTCTATTTAGTTACATAATGTATATACATTAACATGGGTTAAAATCAAATAGAATATTATATTACACACAAGGGTGCACAAAATGCATATGCCGAATAGTAACTCCTACTAAGAATCAATACTGTACCAACTCAGCATGAACTAATTTCTAGGATTAAAGTATGTTATAGATCTATGTGTTAGCTTTCCGAAACTTCAAACGGATCGCGTTTTCGTTTCCGGAAACTCCCGGAATCGCAAAAACACCGACGAACGCGTTTGTCTTTCGTACAGCTGACACTCAAATAATTCTCTAGAAAGTTACAGAATGAATTAGGCCTATTAATACATTTTTGGAAAGCTAACTTCAATACGCTTCTTCTAAAACAACGAGATTAAACCGAGCTTTGAGCTAGAAGTTATGATATTTCTAAGTTAGGGCTGGAATTAAAAACGTGGATAAAAATCATGAAGGATTTAGATAGTTTGAGCCAAATGAATACACAATATATATCCTAATTATCCACAACAATAATAGCAATAATAATATGAGGAACCACACTCACAAACTTGATTATATATCATCATGAACCATTTATTACATATATAAATATAGATACACTCTAATTACAATATATAATATATATATATATATATAGATATATAT
>JANAVB010028818.1:24550714-24602507 GCA_029216955.1 Iris pallida | reverse complement strand
GTCACCTTGATGTTGATATCTCCTGATTAGTTCCATATTTTCCCTCAACTCTTGTAATTTTTCTCCTTGTATTTTATTGATGGATCGTTGATTTACACATTGTTAGATCTTGATTCCGTATAACTAGACTTTAAAAATCATGCATATATTTCGACCGTGTGTTATTTAAACTTCAATCTTAGTCACGACTATCTAACCGTGATTTTTCCATCTTACTCTAGTCCATATGTGACTAACTTTCGATTCAAATCGTGCCTTCATGATTTTGCTCCTCTAAGTTGTAATTGGAACTTCATCCTATCTCGTGCCTATTTGATTCTTGATCATTGTTAGATCGTGTTATTCCAACTTCTTGTGTGTAATTATCGTACAGGATCTCAAGGCTCAGGGAGCGTCTCATAGTTGCACAGGATAGGCAGAAGCATTTGGGCGGACAACAGCATACGGTTATTCGAGTTCGCAGTTGGGGATAGAGTGTTCCTGAAGATCTCGCCGGCCCGAGGCGTCTTTCGTTTCAGCAGAGCCAGGAAGCTCCGTCCGAGATTCATCGGGCCTTTCGACGTGACGGCACGGATTGGCGAGGTGGCATATCGACTAGCGCTTCCAGCCAGCTTGGAGGGAGTGCATGATATTTTCCACGTGTCTCAGCTTCGACGCTATTTCGACCTGAGCCATATGGTGGATTACTCGGAGCTAGAGGTGGTCCGAGCTTGACCTACGAGGAGCAGCCAGTAGAAATCCTTGATGGGGGAGAAACGACTGTGGAACCAGACCATTCCTCTTGTCCGCGTCATGTGGAGACACCACTCTCCGGAAGAGTCCACATAGGAGCGGCGAAGATGAGATACGAGAGCGCTACCCTACATTGTTTACCTGATTGTATTCTTGTATTTTGAATTTCCAAATTTCAATAAATAATTCAGGGTGGTTCGTAAATCAAATTGGATTATTTCTGAATTTCGAGGGCGAAATTTTTTTAAGGGGGAGAGATTTGTAACTCCACTTTTCTGAAAATATGGTAGAATTTAAATTTTAATTATATTAAGTAATGATTTGGGGTATATTTTCTATATTTAATATAGGTAAAGAATTTTGTACATTGAATTTTAAATAGGGCTTTAAGTTTTATTAAAAACAAATCATTTCTGTGGGCCATTTAACTGAGAAGCCCACAGCCTGTTACAATTTTTATTCAGTAGATAAGGATTTCCTTCAAATTATGTTTAATTCAAAATCAACTTTTCGTAACCAATTTTTTTTCCACATTTCCTAACGGCCATGCCAGAGCTGAGAATTGGTTTCTTTCCCACCAATTGTTGCTTTACTCCCACGCCACTCCAACAGCTTATTTAAGGAGAAGAAAGAGAGACTCTTCACTCCTTCTTCCTAAACCCTCTTCCCTTAGTAACAAGCTTTAGTCCTCTATCCCTTCTTCCTTGGCTTCAGATCTAAAATCGAGCAGAGATTTCCATGGCAATGACGATGATGGCGATATCGACGGCTGCAACTTCCCAGTGATCCTTGCAACAGTATGAAGTGAAGACTGATTCCTTCATCCAGATTCAGTGAGTAAACCGAATTATTTAGATCTTAGTGAGAAATATTCTTGATTTAGATCTTGAGCGATTCGATCGAATCTTTTGAAGGAATACATTATGGAGAAGTTGACCTAGATTATCGTCTTCATCGAGATTATAGGATTGACAGTAAGTGGTGTTCCCTCCATCCTTTGAATTTAAATTCATCGAACCAATTGTTAATTCCTTTGGTGAATCTTTTTTTATTATCAATGAATCTATAGGGACATCGACTAGTGATTCCTGAATCTCTGGATCAAATCACTTTGATCGAACTCGCAACAAAACGGTGAGATTTTACTCTGTTTCTTTTTGGTTCATCGATTCAAGTGTGATTAATCGATCTGTCGACTTTGGTTTTGTTGGTGTTTTCTGAAGATTGTTTTCGAGTGATTGATTCAAGGAGGACCAGGAATTCTCTCCTTGAATTGACACTAACCACGTGTTTGATTTAATGCTCATACCAGGGTGTATCTGTGTTGAGACACGTGAAGCTCGTGTCCGATTCAATAGGCGTATCTTTTGGTTGCAGACAACTCAGGTAAATGACTAATTTCTTATCCTTGATAAGTCAGTGACTGTGTGATTAATTCTAGATATGTCCATTGAATATATCAGATTTGAATTCTTTGAAATTGAATTGATGGATCGATTTGGGAGCAATGAGATTTATTTGGGTGTATGGCTGTTAGAAGCTTACCAGCTATTTTGTGTTGAATGTTTGAAATCATTTTTAGTATTTTCCATCATGATATTTTACTGAGTTATAAGTAAATAGTGGATACTGGGATGTACAGCATGAGATGCTGTATTGCACACCAACAAGTGAGATAGGGTGGACCTATTACTATGAGGACTGATCTCAGATCTGTGGTGTTGCAATTTCCAGATTGGGATTAATTCTGGAAACCGAGTATACATTTATTGAACTGATAGTCTCTTCAAATCTGGGTTCTCTTCCTTGTTAGGATTTATTAGGGATGTCCTTGTTTTGGGCTTATGGTTCTTTCAACCAGTGATGTTTAGGATTAAATGAGATCAGTACCCATTGATGTTTATGCCCTACTAAATGTACTAGGAGTTAAGGCTGGTTTTAGTTATTATTATAGGAGCATTTTCTAGCTAACCTTTCATTTAATTCCTAAATGTTTGATCAATTGATCACAAGTCAAGGGAAATTACCTATAGAGGGTCCATGGCACTGACCATAGAGATAGTAGTATACTTGGTTAGCTATAGGAATATGCAGTAGCTTGGGACTGAGTGATACCTGATACATGATGCAATAGCTGGATATATATATATTAATACAGTGTTCTGCATTACTGCTGAACCCACATTCGAGTGATACCTGATGTTAAAAAATCTTGGTTACAAATCGATACATTTCCTTTATAGTTATATAGGATAGGTTCTAGGGAGCTGTCCTGTTTTCAATGTTGACTAAATGAATCAGGTTTGGCCCTGTGCCAGGAACTAATATACCATATGCTGGGTTCCATTTGTAGTGATAAAGAATTAGAGAATTGAGGTTGCAGGAGACTGAGTTAAAGAATGGAATATATGTCCCATTGACAAGAGGGACTCTAGCCAGTGAAGTGTGAGCTCTATCGATTGAACTGATATTCCAGTTCCATCTATAACTGATTTGGGGATATCAGTTCATGTGGTTTGACTGAATGGTTCAGTCCTAACTGAAATGCCTAGTAGTTGAGGACTGTTTTAGTTATTGAACAGGACTAAAATCCAGGAGTACTTAAGGGAGACTTGATATTTATCAAATTCCTAGAAACTCAGAATGCCTTGCTGGAACATAAGGGCAGGGGCTTTAAATTGGTATCATTAATTTGATCATTTAGAAAACCTGAGATTCTGAGTTTATGTATTGTGTGAGGAGTTAAGCTTTAAGAATAAAGTTCTAGTCTTGTCAATAAGAAATAGGTTCATTTGGTTAACCATGTTTGGAAGCCATGGCACATAGGGTTAGTAATGTATGGTAGGAAGAAAGAATAGTTGGCCTCCAATTTTAGAATACTATTCAAAGTTGAACATAGATATTATCTTAGTTATACAGATGTGAGATTATCAGGATTTAAATAGAAATAGTATAAACTAAGGATTTTTGTTAAGAAATTCTAGATTAGAAATAATTATTTTACATGGTTGACTTATAATTTGTAAATCATTAACAGGAGGTATCCCAGTTTTGCTACCCTTTCTTGATCACTCGGAGACATGCAAGTATACTCCTCTGAATTTTTCATTTCTCATGTCTTCATTATTCTTTCTTGTATCTCCTTGATGACACGATAGTTCACGATATTGTCTGGTTTCATGTTCCTTGCATCATTTGTGTCTGGGAGAGGAAATACTATAGATATGTGATCAAACCCTGTTACTACTCATGTGAATAGCTTAGGTCCCGACCGTGCACGCGGGGCCAAAGCCGTACATTTCAGGTTCATTGCATCTACCCAAGCCGATCACAATCTAGATGTATTTCAAAATATTGCACATATCAGGATTCAGTTTGTATTTCAGGATTTCATGGTTGTATTTCATGTTCAGGCTGTGTATTTCATGTTCAGGTTATACTTCATGTTCGGGTTGTATTCATGTTCAGGACTCATACCATGTTCCCTGTTTTACTTTCAGTATTTCCTGTACAGTTCATGTCTTGTTCTCATTTCCTGTACTTTACCTTTATTCCTGTTTTCTTGATTCATACCATGATGTACATGTTCATTTCTCTGGATATACTAGCTCCGCTCCTGACTGGATAAGTTGCAGGTATACTTGCAGGATTATCATTCTACCTTACGGGCCAGAGCCCGGGATCTTAGCTGAGCAGGATGGTTTTGACTTAGCTTGAGGTTTCAGGTTTAGACTGTTAGCTTTACTTTTAGATATTGTCTTTAGAATTCATGTACATTCATTCTTGATGATTCGTACATTTATATACATAGAATTGTGGATTATGGTGATCATTCTGGGATACGTTTTTAGATGCTGTGATTATATACTTTCATGTTTATCTGGTTAGTTTTCCCTAGCTTGGTACACTTACTTCGTCGTGTCTAACGACGAAGGTTGGGCGTGTCCGAATCGTGTCCGATTATTCGAGAGCGGGTCGTGACATACTATATGGATCTTTTCATGAGATGTTATTCCCCTCGGGAGCATCGGATACTGTATGTTTTGTGCGTTTAATGAATCATCACGTATCTCTATGCTTTCATTAATTTACGAATCGCTTGTGACACATGTACTCTCATGTTCACAGAGCCGTCATGAATCACCTTCACATATCACTCATTTATGAGCCATGTGAAGTTTATGAATCTTAACATAACTTGAACAGATCCTTGTGTATTGATTGGGGATGGGGGAGTAGAAATAGGCATGCGAATAATATCCAAGTAGCTGTAGTCATGAATCACTCTTAGCTGTAGTTATAAATCTTCCTATGCCATTCACATGTCTATATTTTACTCTGACTCACTAGTCACTGCTAGTTCTCTATTTATAGTAGATATTTCCTTACAGTTATCTCCTTTACTTCATATATTCTTTTTTCAGCGTTTCATGTATCTTACTTTATTGCATGCTTTATTTTTCCTAACTTGTCATACTGTTTTCCTCAAACACTCGCACACATTCCACATACTGTCACAAAATCTGACACCATGCCACATTGTCACTTGACACTGATTTTTCTCTCATGTGTTGACACATACACTCATCCTTCCACACACTTTAGCCTACACACCACTAACTCATGTTCACAGGACCTACGTATATACATTCATGTTGTCCCCATTTGAATGGTAGAGTAATGCTTTCACATATTAATTCCCTATATGTACATTGCATGTTAAGTTAAAATTCAGGACTTTAATTGTTGATTTGCTGATTTAATGTGATGCTGGGTTAAGCCATGGCTAGTTGAGTTTGCGTATTATTCCATTCCAGTAGTGCATGCTTATTCACAAGCTTATTCACATTGTACTGTGGCCTGTAGTTAATCCCAAGATTAACTATATGCATACCTAGCCTAGACACTTGATTATGGGACACACTTAACATAACCTGAATATGTGGCACAGGTATGATTTCTTTGAACATCTAACCTCCTTGTACTACAAATTCTATGTGATGCACTACATGTTGTGACTGAACTGTTGGCTAAGGCACTTATATATATATATATTGAATTAGTTCATATGTTACCTTGCCATGTACAATATGTCACATACCTTGAACCCATGTTATGACACTAGCCTACACACATTTGTATCACACACTCTTCCCCTCTCTAATTTTCTCTATACAAGTTGTATATATAGGTATGCCTATAATATACATACATACATACATATATATATATATATATATATATATATATATATAGATATATATATATAATATATATATATATATATATGAATTTCATGATAGATAGCTTAAATAGCTAAATATGATGTACCCTTGATGTGTGGTTATGTGGCTTGTATAGCCTTGGATTGGTATGTGAGAATGCTAGGGTAGACAAGGTTAGGTCTAGTGAGACTTCATTGAGTCTAGGTTGACCTAGTTGACCTAACCTTGACTTTTTAGTTGACTGAAGTTGACCAGGGTTGACTTTGGTCTAGATTGACCTAATATCATGTAGATTGCATCTTAGTATCATACTTTATTAGCCGGACATGTTGTAACTTGTGTTGCTCTGATTAGGAGACAGACACCACTCCTTAGGCAGTATTTTCTTCCGGACGTTCAGGATATCAGGCGAGTACATTCTCTGACCATTTCATACTTGCTAGGATTTATACTCTTGCTCTAGATTACTTTACTTAATGCTGACACGTTGGTAGCACGGATTGGTACTATATGGATCTTTTATGAGATGTTATCCCCCTCAGGAGCATCGGATACTGTATGTTTTGTGCGTTTCTTGAATCATCACGTATCTCTATGCTTTCATTAATTTACGAATCGCTTGTGACACATGTACTCTCATGTTCACAGAGCCATCATGAACCACCTTACATATCACTCATTTTATGAGCCATGTGAAGTTTACGAATCTTAACATAACTTGAACAGATCCTTGTGTATTGATTGGGGATGGGGGAGTAGAAATAGGCATGTGAATAATATCCAAGTAGCTTTAGTCATGAATCACTCTTAGCTGTAGTCATAAATCTTCCTATGCCATTCACATATCTATATTTTACTCTGACTCACTAGTCACTGCAAGTTCCCTATTTATAGTAGATATTTCCTTACAGTTATCTCCTTTACTTCATATATTCTTTTTTTAGCGTTTCATGTATCTTACTTTATTGTATGCTTTATTTTTTGTAACTTGATATGAACTGCGTGAGATGTATTGTGCTCGTTCCTGTCCTGACTGGACCTGTTGAAAATATTACAGAGGATGAGGATAAGGCCCTATGCACCCTATTATGGAGCAAGCTTAGACGACACCTGCGACCTGGTTCCTCTGGAGGACCCAGCTGCAGTACAGGATGCTACTCCCATAGTCTAGGCTAGATAGCTAGGCATTATCTTTATTCAGCATTGTTTATTCGACTTTCAGTTGTTGTTCTGAGATGTTGTATATATTTAGAGACTTGTATTGAGCTGGATGTTTCTTGAGTTGTTATCTTAGACACGTAGATTCTCTCTATCTTATTTGTATGATATTGTGGTTTTGATCTATCTATCTACCTTTACTATTCTGTATCTGCCTTAGATGTAATTGAGACTGTTCTGTTATATCACCTCTATTCGGAGTGTATATACTGTTCAGGTACCTTGTATTGTTAGATGTTGTGACCTAGGACAGCGTTCTACCGTCGACACTGTGGCATAGGCTGGGCGTTGTTACGTTCTCGTACCCTCACAGTGGGTGCGGGTCGTGACATTTTTAGTGGTGGCCCATACAGGTCGAGTTTTATGTAGTGGTATTCAAACTAGAGTATCACTACAGCCTGCAGTAGGATTAGGATATTTGAAGGTACTCAATCACATTAGAAAAAACTCTTAATCAGATTCTTGTTGCCTAAAAATTTGTTGTATTATTGTCTTTTCTTGAAATAAACCGACCTCTCTTGATGTTATCGCTTCATTCACAGTGACTGTCCTCTTGTTTGATCTATCTTCAGGATGGTTATGGAGACGCGATCTCATCGTCTCGATCAGGAAGGCACCACTGAGGGGTCTACCACTCCTCGTTCTGACCAGCAGAGCTCCGAGACTGCATCTCCTGTTATGCCAGCTCAGGCTGGAATATTTGCAGCTTATGGGAGTGCACCTCTTCCTACTCGAGACTTTCCCTAGTCGTCCCGAACGTTCTCCAGCAGCAGTCGCCATCAGGACTAGAGGACATGGCACGGTTGTTCTTCTTTTTCTAGCGGATAGTGGAAACTCAGCGGCAACAGTTGTTCAAGAGGGGACATGACATTCATGGAGTTAGCAGCAGTAGAGGTCAGGCTAAGAGGCCTCACATACAGATCCATCATCAGTATCAGCAGAAGCCTGTTTAGCAGCACCTTCAGGGTCAGGGACGTGCATATTTCTACCAGGCATCCAGACAGCAGGACGCTAGGTACAACTTCTGCAAGAAGGCAGGCCATGGGTAGAACGACTGCAGGATGAGGCTTGGCAGTGTTTTCTATGTGGAACAACGGACCACCAGCTGAGGAAATGTCCCAGGAGCCAGACAACAATGGCTCAGGTAGCAGCAGGAGCTAGGGATCCGACAGAGCAGCCAAGGGGACCATCGTTACAAATGCAGCAGACCCCTAGACAGCAGCAGGTTAGCAGTTGCCCTTCCTGTAGGAAACCAGGGCACGATGGAAGTAAATGCCAAATGAGGATAGGCAAGTTCCTACTTTGCGGAGGATCATATCACCCGTTAAGGGAGTGTCCCAAGTTTCCTAAACGACAACTCAGGGAGCAAGAGCGAGGACTCCGGTGAGCCAGCAGGAGGGACTACCCTTTCAGATGCAGCAGCAGAGATTTATGCAGTATCAGCATCAGGCTGGTGGAGGCCAGCAGGGGAGAGCTTTTGCCAGGGCAGTCGAGGATGCTCAGGCCATTGGAGATCTAGTCATAGGTTCTGTTCTTTTTGATTACATTCCCACCTTGCCTCATTATATCTATCTTGAAATTCAATTCCATTTGTTCTTATCTGCTTTCTTATTTGTTGATAAGTTTTGATCTTGTAATTCTTTTGATTTGATTTTCTTCCGAGATAAGTCGTATGGGCTAGGTCGCCTAAGTTATGGGGTCTAGAGTCTCTTATAGTCATGTTAGCTGGCATAGTGAGGACATATAGTCAGATTATGGATGTATATCTCGGGTGTGGAAATTTAAGGTTTTTGCGGCCAAGCATGCGACAATGCAAAAATTTTAAATACCATAATTCTAGAGGTATGTACCTTAGTCGAGGGCTCTGTGATTATCGTAGCCTTGCTCACTAGTATGACGAAGATTCTGAGTATCATGATTTTGGACAGACGCATATGATTATCGGACAGTGTGAATTGAGTCTTTGATTGTGGGGTGTTGACCTAGAAGGATTACTACCATTTTAATTTCGAAGACAAAATTTTTCTAAGGAGGGTAGACTTGTAACACCCAGTTTTCTAAAATGAGGGTAATTTTAAACTTTTTGTTTTTAATCATTTAATAATGGTATTTAAATCATAATATGATTTTGGTGATTTTTATTATTTAAAAACTATTTTTAAGTCATGACCTATGATTTTGGTGTTGCTAGTGTGACCTTACAGACGGTTTGACCTAGAGCCTAACCATATGGGTAGAGGTTCAATTTAGTGCATTTAGCTTGAGGGTATTTTGGTCATTTTGAATTTATTTGAATTTAATAGGATTTATTAGAATTTATTGGAATATATGTGAATTTACTATTAATTAAATAATTGCTTGGTGTCTTATTAGTCCTTAACCTAGAATGGACCTAACCTAGAAGCTTAGACTTAACCCATGGGCTAAGTTAGAATGGTTAACTTAAGTTGTGGCTAGAAAATATCTAGTTAGGATCTAAATAGGGGTTGTAGTTAGTGAGACTTGATTTAGTGAAATAGGCCTATCAAATGTTGAACTTGATTAGCCTAGAGAAGGCCCATAGCCCATTAGACTCAACCCTAACCCTAATTTCATTCATTATGACCAGCCATAGGGCTCCCCCTTCCCTATAAATAATCTCTTCCTTGTTCTTGCCTCTTTTATTAATTTTCTAAGTTTTGAAGGAGAGGTATAGGAATCTTCCTCAAGCCCTAGTTTATTCATTTTAATTCCTTTTCCACTCTAGTCTTTTGCATTAGTTCCTAATCCACTCTATTTCATGTCCATGGAGAGAAATCCCAGATTTTGAGCAATTTGGAACATTAGGCTAGCAAGGAGCAATCCTTATTTTAGGAGTTTTCATTGAGAAGAACACCTATAGGTAACTTCCTATTCCCTCCATGAAATTTTGATTTCTAGGCATGAATACAAAGCCTAGGTGTCCTCTAACTGTAGGAATAGGATTCGTGTCATTTTGTGTCCTTTAAGTGTCCGTATCGGACACGTATCAGTCCTAGAACCTAGGTGTTTGTTAAAATGCTTCTTAGGAATTTTATTTTCGAATTTTGAAATTCTAATTACATAGATCTATAGATCTTCATATGTGTACTAACTTTTGTGAAGGGTATTTGGTGTTTCGTGTCAGTTTGTGTCGTATTTTTGGCCTTGGACACGCTGCACGAGCCACACGCCTGTGTCCTGCCTATCGGGGTCCATATCTCGTGACACAGGACACAATTTTTTGTGGAGAGCAGGGGGCAATGTCTGACATCATGCTCCCAAAATTTGGGAGCAGATGGTTGAGCACACACGGTGCAATCGTGCCCGCACTGGCCGCACACTGTCGCGCGCTGGCGGCTGAACACGCACAGACACGCGCACAACACGAGTTTGTGTCCACTGTAGACACGTCATGGACATGTGTCAGGCATGCCAACGTGTAGTCCTATCCTAGGCGACCACGTAGGTGTGTGCACGTGACATGAAGTGTCGTGTCCTACATGCGCGTGCACTCGTGCACAATGCTGTGCAACACTGGGTGCACCCCACGTGTTTGTAATGTGCTGGACACGTCTGTGTCATGATTTTTGGATACTAAATGACTCATAAGACACGTACACATATGCTACACCTATTACCAACTCACTAATTGTAAATTAGATGTTTAATTGGATTCGAAATCATGGAATCCCCCAATGTTCTGATACTCACTGATACGCATAGCTGGAATGAGTTTTATTTTTGTTTTAATTTGCATTTTCAACTGATTTTAATGATGTAAATGATTAGATAGGTTCACCAACATATGTATTAGATTGTACAAATGCTGGTTTAAGATTGATGTTCGAAAATTTGGGTTCGAATGAAGTTTTCCCCATTTTTTTGATACATGTGCCGATTTCTGAATAGCTGAGACTAAATGTGAATTTTACTATTTTTCTATGATTAAATTGTCACGATAGGTTCAACTACTTGTGTAAGGAGTAATGTAGATGTTAGGTTCAGGTTGATGATGAGTTATAGGGTTCGAGCCTATTTTAGCACTGTTAACTGAATCTGAAGTTGTTCCCTATTTTTTCTAATGTTTCCACACTTTAATTCACATTAATACGACATGTCACACACACACAAAATCTATGACACCACACACAAATGCCAATACACACAAACTGAGACTGTCACACTGTTTTTTTTCTTTATACTGTTTTGTAATTTCACTCACACACATTCCTACCACTGAACACACACTTTACACACACACACTTGACACACCCTTTACTCTATCAACTCCCTAACACTACACACACACTAACATAGATTTTCCCTCATGCACATATGATACTATTCATTCACACACACACAGGTGTACTACACACACACTCAATTCTAGATTCCTGTCATTGATAAGCACTGCTGATTTCCAATTCTGAACCATCCCAACACACACACACACTCATCCTTTCACACACACACCCCAAACCTGAACACTATCCTACTTTCTGTCACACACATGACACTAAACACAAGCCCTCTTCACAAACACACACACCCAGGGAACAAAAACCTGGGAGCTAATATCCTTATCCACACTGTCACACAGGGCACACTAGACTGAAACTGTTGACACAAAACCTGGGAATATTTCCCCAATTGAACCCTGTTTTAATCCCAAAACCTGGGAACAATTAATCCATACTGAAAATGGTTTCCTGAGACACTTGAACCTGAGATTGAATGCACTATATTGGTATCTGGAACACTGACTTCCCCTCAAACACTCACTGCACACACACACACAATCTGTTACAATCTACACACTCACTGATTTTCCTTACTTCACCCTCACATTGTCACACACACATATATGGAATCTTGTCACACTGTTTTCCTCAAACACTCACACACATCTACACACTGTCACACAAATCTGACACCATGCCACATTGTCACTTGACACTGATTTTCTCTCATGTGTTGACACATACACTCATCCTTCCACACACTTTAGCCTACACACACTAACTCATGTTCACAGGAACCTACCTATATACATTCATGTTGTCCCCATTTGAATGGTAGAGTAATGCTTTCATATTTAATTCCCTATATGTACATTGCATGTTAAGTTAAAATTCAGGACTTTAATTGTTGATTGGCTGATTTAATGTGATGCTGGGTTAAGCCATGGCTAGTTGAGTTTGTATATCATTCCATTCCAGTAGTGCATGCTTATTCACAAGCTTATTCACATTGTACTGTGGCCTGTAGTTAATCCCAAGATTAACTATATGCATACCTAGCCTAGACACTTGATTATGGGATACACTTAACATAACCTGAATATGTGGCACATGTATGATTTTCCTTGAACATCTAACCTCCTTGTACTACAAATTCTATGTGATGCACTACATGTTGTGACTGAACTGTTGGCTAAGGCATACTTATATATAATATATATATTGAATTAGTTCATATGTACCTTGCCATGTACAATATGTCACATACCTTGAACCCATGTTATGACACTAGCCTACACACATTTGTATCACACACTCTTCCCTCTCTAATTTTCTCTATACAAGTTGTATATATAGGTATGCCTAATATTATATATATATATTATATATATATATAATATATATAATATTATAATATATATATAATATATATATATATGAATTTCATGATAGATAGCTTAAATAGCTAAATATGATGTGCCCTTGATGTGTGGTTGTGTGGCTTGTATAGCCTTGGATTGGTATGTGAGAATGCTAGGCTTGACAAGGTTAGGTCTAGTGAGACTTCATTGAGTCTAGGTTGACCTAACCTTGACTTTTTAGTTGACTGAAGTTGACCAGGGTTGACTTTGGTCTAGGATTGACCTAATATCATGTAGATTGCATCTTAGTATCATACTTTATTAGCGGACATGTTGTAACTTGTGTTGCTCTGATTAGGAGACAAACACCACTCCTTAGGCAGTATTTTCTTTCGGACATTCAGGATATCAGGCGAGTACATTCTCTGACCATTTCATACTTGCTAGGATTTATACTCTTGCTCTAGACTTTACTTAATTCTGACACGTTGGTAGCACGGATTGGTACTATATGGATCTTTTTATGAGATATATCCCCCTTAGGAGCATCGGATACTGTATGTTTTGTGCGTTTCATGAA
The DNA here is from genome assembly GCA_029216955.1 of Iris pallida. Lineage (NCBI taxonomy): Eukaryota > Viridiplantae > Streptophyta > Magnoliopsida > Asparagales > Iridaceae > Iris > Iris pallida. The sequence continues at coordinate 24,589,150 of JANAVB010028818.1, read as the reverse complement.
TCATCACGTATCTCTATGCTTTTATTAATTTACGAATCGCTTATGACACATGTACTCTCATGTTCACAGAGCCATCACGAATCACCTTCACGTATCACTCATTTTATGAGCCATGTGAAGTTTCACGAATCTTAACATAACTTAAACAGATCCTTGTGTATTGATTGGGGATGGGGGAGTAGAAATAGGCATGTGAATAATATCCAAGTAGCTGTAGTCATGAATCACTCTTAGCTGTAGTCATGAATCTTCCAATGACATTCACATGTCTATATTTACTCTGACTCACTAGTCACTGCTAGTTCTCTATTTATAGTAGATATTTCCTTACAGTTATCTCCTTTACTTCACATATTCTTTTTTAGCGTTTCATGTATCTTACTCTATTGCATGCTTTATTTTTCCTAACTTGATATGAACTGCGTGAGATGTATTATGCTCGTTCCTGTCCTGACTGGACCTGTTAAAAATGTTACAGAAGATGAGGATGAGGCCCTATGCACTCCTATTACGGAGCAGGCTTAGACGACACCTGCGACCTGGTTCCTCTGGAGGACCCAGCTGCAGTACAGGATGCTACTCCCATAGTCTAGGCTAGATAGCTAGGTTTTATCTTTATTCAGCAATGTTTATTCGACTTTCAGTTGTTGTTCTGAGTGTTGTATATATTAGAGACTTGTATTGAGCTGGATGTTTCTTGAGTTGCTATCTTAGACACTTAGATTCTCTCTCTCTTATTTGCATGACATTGTGGTTTTGATCTATCTATCTACCTTTACTAATCTGTATCTGCCTTAGATGTGATTGAGACTGTTCTGTTATGTCACCTCCATTTGGAGTATATATACTGTTCAGGTACCTTATATTGTTAGATGTTGTGACCTAGGACAGCGTTCTACCGCCGACACTGCGGCGTAGGCTGGGCGTTGTTACGTTCTCGTACCCTCACAGTGGGTGTGGGTCGTGATAGCTAGAGGCCTCTAAACTCCCTGAAACTTAACCCTAGCCCTAGAATAAACCCTAGGCTTCCATCAAAGGATCCCCACTTCTATATAAACATCTCTTCATCACTCCTTGCCTCTTTTCATAGCCTCTCAAATCCTAGTTTAGTGTTCTTTCCCAATTTTTGCCCCTTTCTTCAAATCAACTCCAAATTGGACCAAATCAATTGCAGTACACTCCCCAAGTATAGAGGAAGCCATTGGTGGATAGCTAGCAAGGATTTGGAAGCTTTGGACCATTGCAAGTTGGAGGAGAAGTCTCATTCCTAGGCTTTTTATTGAGATTTGACTCTCAATAGGTAATGACCTTTAAACCCTTAAAATTCCTAGTTTTTCTTCATAAATGCATTCATTTAGGGTTCCCCTACCTGTCCCTTGAGTTTGGTAGGAATTCGTGTCTATTTGATACGCGTATCGGACACGTATTAGTGTGTATATTAAAGTGTTTGATGAAATGCCTATATGAAATTTTTGTTATTGTTTTTCAAAACAAATTTCACTTTTTTGTAGCCCTATAGGTGCGTTTTGAATCCCCCTGGGACAGAGCATAATTTTGTATCTATTTGTGTCCAAATTTGGACACGAACCTGTGCACGGGACTGCAGCACAGTGTCGTGATGACACGCACTAATTTCTCTCGTATTTGGAACCATGGACTCGTGCCACTTAGCACGAGGGGGGTCAACCTCTAACAGGCCACCCCTTGTGTTTGGGACCATCTCTATCATATCAGACACGAGATCTAGCCTGCACTGTTTCTTCACTGTGTGCACACGTGAATTTGCCTCTCTGATACGCACTCACACACATGACACGACACCACGTGGACACATTGCAGGCTCATGGACACGTGCATCTAGACCTAACCTACCTACTGACATGACCCTATAGTGATTGGTTGGAACATGTGTCCCTATAGCCCTCGACACCTCTGTACGACCCTGTCTTGGTTGCTGTTGCTGATGCTCTGTTTATTTTGAAATTGGACACTTCATGTCCGGTTATATGGACACAAAATCACCCCCTGACACAAATACATGGTGTCTTATCTCTATTTGAACTTAATTTGGGTTTAGCAATTGATTTGGGTTCGAATTTATATGAACATGATATGTGTTTGAATACCTGAGAATTAGTTCATATATTAACTGTGATTGAGATTTGAAACTGAGTTTATTGTGATACCTGAGAATAGGAAATCTGAGAATGGTTTCATTTCGATTAGATGTATAAAAATTTAGTTTTCTAATGTAAACTGAGATTGGATTTTGGGATTTTTAACTAATATTTGGATTCACTTGAAAACTCGAGTTTAAGTTGAACTTAAAACTGAGCCTTGATAAACATGAAAACTGGATATAAATGTGAAACTGTGCATGTTAGTTACTGCTTGCCTTTAACATGGATAATGTAAACCTCAGATTGTAATGAACTGATGGTGAATGATCTCTTGGATTTCCAGGTTATATATCTATAGGTTAACATGTATGTGTATGTATTTGCCTATGTATGTTAATAAATATATAATATAAATGCATGTATGTATGTATATATGTATATGTTGATATAAATGGATAGCTATATAAGTAGGTATATTTGGAATGAATGTTAGAGGGGGGGGGGGGGGGGTTTACTTGGTTGTATGTATGTATTGTATAGGAGTGGTCTTGGGTTCAAGTCTAGGCTTAAGGTATCCTCATAATACCTAGATTAGCTAATAGTTGTAGATATTGGGGTGTTAGTGAGTTGAGGCTAGGGTTTTACAATACCTTATACATAGGCATATGTATGAGAGATATGTATTATAGATATATGTATATATGGTATAAGCTAGTATGTTGCATGGGTGTCAACGTACATTGAGTGTAGTTTCGGTCTTGGGATATATATATATATATATATATATATATATATATATATATATATATTTTTATATATATATATATATATATATATATATATCTATATATATATATATATATATATATATATATATTATATATATACATATATATAAAAATATATATATATATATATATATATATATATATATATATATATATATTGTAGAAGCATGGAAAATAATAATAAAGAAAGATCCATGCGGCCAGGAAACCCCATGCGGCTCAGAAAGCCCATGCGGCTAGGAGAGTCATGCGGCACAAGGGACTATGCGGCTCGAGACATTCCATGCGGCTCAGAAGACACGCGGTTTGCAAAAACAGTTCTCCCCTCCTGCATTAATTACTTTGACGACTGACAGCTCTGACGAAGTGACAACCCTGACATAAAGAGGTAATTTTGACTCTGCCATAATGACAGAATCCTCGGGAAACAAAGGAGATCTCTGACACAAATCCTCCAAGATTCAGAAAAAGCCACGTAGCCTTGACACGTGGACATTTATATGCGGCCCAAGTAAAGACCCCCATGCGGCTCAGATTGACGCTGCCCTATACGGTTCAGGCCAAGATAGTCTTATGCGGCTCAATCGGAGGCCCCCTCTATGCGGCTCAAGCAGGGGACTATCTCCATGCAGTTCAAGCAGAGGCATTTCCATGCGGCTCAAGCAGAGGCCTCCCCATGCGGCTCGCAAGGATCATCTCCATGTGGCTCACTACCCATCATATGGTTCAAAGGTTCGGGGGGCCACTCCCCAAGAAGCCCTGACACGTGGCCAGTCATATGCGGCTCCATCCTTATGCGGCTCAATCTTCATGCGGTTCAGATCCCTTCAGTGACTCCCAGGACACGTGTCATAAAGCCAATCAATTTTTTAGATTTGCTACAATCAAGGATTGGGTCAAATCCCAATAATCTGGGACACGTGGCAGGAGAATGAATTATTCTTATTCATTCAGATTCAGCAAATCATCATCACGGAGATTTATTCCAATCAGCATTAATTACTGATAGGATTTGGTGTAATCTACATTAAGTGGCCCAGATTCATCACACTCAAGATTAATGGCCCAGATTGATCAATCCGCAGGCCGCCGCCATTCTAAGGGGGAATTATTGCAAACCCTAATGATTGCATTCCCCTTATTATAAATAGCAAGGTGCCATTCCCTTGCAAAGGACCAGACCCCCGGCTTTTGAGAGATCAGAGAGCACCAGAAGACTTGGAGAGAAAAGCAGAGAGAGAGCAAAGAGAGCATTTCTTCAACGCCGAGCAATCTTCTGGAGCCAAGGCTGCGTACCGATCGTCCAAGGAGTAAGGCAGGGCTGCCGTCGCCTTTCCGAGCCTCTATCGTCACCCCCAGAATCTAAAATAAACAATTGTACTTAGATTGTTGTACCTAAGTTTTCGTCCCTAGGCTTTCTTTGTACAAGCGAGTTTGTAACGTGAAGTAAAAGTCCAGTCCTCCGATAGTTGTTCTGCTCTTTTCTATTTCATGGCAAACACGATGGCGACTCTGCTGGGGATAAACTTCTCCACGGCTGAAGAGTTGGTGATGCAATCGGATGCAGCCAAACTTGGCTCCACGCAACAGAAGATGATCGTACACTTCGACCAACAGGCGTTCGAAGAAATGCTCTCCGAAGGAGCGCTGGCCCGGTCCAGAAGCACACCCGTACCATGAAGGCTCGTAAAGAGTGGAGGCTAAAATCGTTTGCTCCTCCCTAGGCCCTCGATGGAGTACTCTCCGCTACCCAAGACGGTGAAGGCGATTCTCGTGCGGCCCCACTTCGAGCCATAGAAGACTCTGCTGTTCCCAAGTTCGATAGAGGAAAGCACTACGATGCTGGACTTGCAGGGACAAAGAGTGATTCTATGGGCTCCAAAAAGAAACCAAACAAGGGCATTAGCCGCAAAGCGAAGACTCATGCGGCCAAGATTGCCAGCCGTATGAATAATGACCATGCGACTGAAACTGCTAGCCAAAAGCATATTACTCATACGGCCAGGATTTCCAGCCGCATGGAGAACACTCATGCGGCCAGGGTTTCCAGCAACATGGAGAAGACCCATGCGGCTACGACTGCCCTGCGCATGAGGATTGCTGATTCCATCCGCTTGACGTCTACTCCACGTGGCTCCGTCTTCGACCGCCTCACCTATGGTCCTGATCTCCTGTGCTCCCAAGAAGACATGTCTGATTCTCTCCAGCACCACTTAGACTCTTCCTACTATGTGCCCTTACGTACTAGAGTGAAGAAGTCTAAGGCAGCACGAGCTTTGCAAGCTCGGTCCGTTGATCCGACCTCTGACCATCCTAGCGTCCCGTGTACTGTTATGCGGGACTCTGATGGGAAGTTGTACAGAACCACTCGAGTCCATCCCCCGCAAAAACGGACAGGGAGGTTCCCAAAAGTCTCCCGAAATCCAGGAGCAAATATGGTCGATCCGGACCCATCCGACTTGCGTGAGGCCATCCTCCACAAACGCAAGGAAAGAGAAGGTGCCCCAGGGTGCAAAGAGTCCTCTTACGGATGTCACTGCACCCAAATCATTGTCAACTGCTGTTGCAACAACGCAATGGTGCAAGAAGACCGCGGTCCGTCTTCCAAAGACTGCAACGACCAAGCTCAGAGGACGAGGCGCCTCCTGTTGTCCCTGCAACTCTACTAAGAAAATCTCCGCCGAGGGGAGAGGAAAGAAGACAAGCATCTCCAGCCCAAAGATATCAACCACTACAGCTAAGAGACTTTCTTCTAAACGGTTGTCCACCACCGGAGTTTTCCAAGGCACCGTTCAAAGACGAAATTGCTGCAATGGGAGATTCATCATCCACATCACTGGGGGTCGTGGGAACTGGGGGTAGCACTCCTCCGAACATCCACGACAATCCGATGTTCCAAGGAGACGAGCCCGGGAAGACAACTCTCCCATCAGGTACAACAGGTGCTGATGTCTCCGAGGACATCCATGACTCTCAAGATGAAGCAAGCTCTAAAGCTGGGGGTACTATTTCCTCGAGTCTGAACCCGAAGAGAACATTCCTACATACCCGATGACTTCTCGGTACATGGGTATGACTCGGAGGGCACATCCTCCACCGTTCCTTCATCATTCCTCATGTAAGGACGGTGTTAATGACGGACAGCAATCAAGGTGGTTCCAGTGATCGCCAACGCATCGACACTCTGGAGGCTATACTACAGGCCTTGGTCAAGTCTGTAGATGAAATAAAGCAGCTCTTCCAACTCTGCAAGGAGGGACGCCTGGCCAAAAAAGCACGGGTCCCGCGGTCAATACGGACTCAAACTCAGCAGCACCGAACTCGGGCAATAATCCTCCTGAAATAACGGCTCCCACCGCTGTAGATGAGGCCCGAGAAGTAAGAAGAGAGGTCCAGGAGCTCCGAGCTATTTTCACGCCCGAGAAAACTCTCAAGACCTTAGAATGCGGCAACCATACCCTGCTGAATGGAGGGATGTTCCATTCCACCAAGATATAAGCCGTTCAATATCAACCCGTATGATGGCAAGACCTCAGTAAGTCTTACTTCGAGGTCACCACCGACCATCTGCCCCATGATGATGCTATCCTCACACGATTATTCATTAGGGCATTAGAAGGAGCTGCCTTCGACTGGTACTGCAACCTGCCGGACAACTGCATCCACTCCTTCGCCGGCTTTAAGCGCATGTTCTTGGAGAGATTCTATGAGGTAGGGCAGGACGTCATGATGTCCACCCTCATAGACGTCATTCAAGGGGAGAAAGAGCTGACAAGGAACTATGTTGAGCGTTTTGCCAAACCGCGATGAAGCTGCCCTCAGGAAACCCGGATTCCTCCTTGATTGAAATTTGCCAAAAGAGATTGCTCCCAACAATCAGTCTCTGGATGGGCGAGAGTCAATTCAAGGACTGGAAGGCATTTATCATCAGTGCCACAAGTGCCGAAGAACGGTTGAAGAAGGCTCGCCAACTGGGATTGCACATCTCAGAAGGGGAGGACAAGAGCAAGCGTCCCAACGCCAACACCAACAATGGGGGTAGCTCCACCAACAATCGAGACAATAAGGAAAGCAGGCTATGGTGGCCGATACAACCCAGAAACCTGAGTCAAAACCGACAGACAAACAATGGCCGCAAATCACTTACTCCTTCGAAGACGGCCACGTCAAGCCTATTTTGGACATGCTCATACAAGGAGACAGAATTCAGCATCCTCCACCAAGACGGGAACCTAGGCCGGCAGAAATAGAGAACCCGAAATACTGCTATTAACACCGCTACGTCCATCATGCTACACATGACTGCTTCCAATTAAAACGGTACATCCAAAACGTCATCGATTCGAACGCTCTGGCTATCGACTTCGAGGAGGTAACTGTGGCAGCCAATATGGTGTCAGTACAATTGGCAGCCCTCCGACGGAGACTCAAGACGGTTTGGTCCCCATCCCTCTGGCAATAATGGAGATTGCTAATCTCCCACCTCCCCGAGAACAGGCTGCCGATTTGGTGCCCTCACCATATCACGAGGGAAGGTCATGTGGGTCCATCCAGACTTCGTATCAGAAGTGACTCAGCCTACACCATCTTTATTTCGCAACAAAAAGAATGGAAAAGTCAGATCCTGCCGCACAGTCTCGGCTGATATCGAAGAAGCTACAACCGTCGTTACCCGATCTGGGGCACAATCCCAACCTGTGGCTGATAGCTCGGCTGAAGATTATCATCCCGCATAATTGACGCTCTGGGACCGGCTCAGCCTCCGACGACCGACAAGCCTAGGCCGAAGGAGACTCGCTTTGACAAATCCCTCCGAAAAGAGGCACCGCAGGGGCTGGAGAAGCCATACAACATCGACATCTTGGCACAATTGGCCAACACCCCAGCCAAGTTGTCATTATATGAGCTTCTGAGACTCTCAAAAGATGTTCGCACGGCTTTGAGCGATGCACTTCAAAATGCCGACGCATACTTGGCTCAGGTCAACCTCACGGGAGAAAACCAGCCTGCAGATCTCCAAGACAGCGCGTGTACAGGAGCGATGCCCAATATCGTCTTTACTCCATATGACATGCTCATCAAGACCAACCTGCACGATCGCCCATTATACTATAATGGATTCATCGGCGACGTAAAGGTGGATCGGATGCACATTGATCCTGGGTCTTCCATAAGCATCATTCCGAAGGGTTTGCTACATCATCTTTGCATTCCGATGCATCGCCTGATGCCTACAAGCACCGCCATCAGCGGTTTCAATTCGGGCAGGAGCTACCCAATTGGGAAGATTCGTCTGAAGTGTCAGATTGGCGATCTCCAATCAGAAGTCACCTGCTACGTCATAGATGCCGACACTTCTTACAACATCCTCTTGGGGCGCCCTTGGATACACGATTACATGATCGTGCCCTCCACGCTGCACCAAAGCTTCAAATATGTCAACAAGCATGGCTTCGTGAGGACAGATTTTGCTGATATCGATCCCTTCAAAGGGGTCGAATCCTACTACTCAGACTCTTGCCTGTACGAAAAATCGAAGAAGCACCTTGGAGAAGGAGATGTGCAAGCTCGTACCAAGACAGCCACAGGATCAGAAGAACCTCTGACGATCCACCTCCTGGCTCGTAAACCTGGCAAGTCCGCACCCCTTACGGCTACTCTGCGTAGGACGCGATCAGTCTCTCAGCACAAGAAGAGCAAATGATAATCCGGCTGCCAAGGTCTGGACAAGTGTCGAGACCTACAACGGAGCACTGACAATTAGACTGCCAAGAGTCGGCCAGCCATAAACTGAGAAGCTCAATCCCTCTGACAAGCCAATGACGATACGCCTTTCCAAGAAGAGTCGTCACCCCGATGCAAGGTCTGGGACTTCTAGCGATCCAACCACTCCCCGTCCAGCATCGAGTACCAAGCTGGGGGTTGCTAGTTTTCCAACAACTCCACGCTCTGCTTCACTTGTTGAACCTCTGACGATCAAGCTGCCCAGGTCATCCTCTCAGTTTTTATTTATACAGGGGTAGCCGAAGAGGAACCGAAGCTAGCAAAGTATGTGGCTGCCCACACTGCTGTTCCCTCCGCAGATGATGTAATCCTCCTAGAAAAGATACCTTACTTCATCAATAAAAGGGCTATCTTTGAACTACATCGAGCTTAATAAGCTTTGTACAATGTACGCTATGGAACATGGTATAGGCACCCACCTACACACACAGGTGACAAACGTGCGCACCGCAATCCAGCTTATTCCAGTGGAAGATGCTTACCGCATAATCGAGGGAGGGGATCATCCAATCATCTTCGGCCGGAAGGACGATCCGCATTCCTTCACCATAGAAGAAGTCGATCTTGGGTCAGATGCCGGAAGACTGCCTCTGTATCTTTATAGCCCTCAATCCAAATATCTTATGCAAAAATAGGGATATGATCTGGAGACTACGCCAGGCTGTGAACTACGGCACCGGGCGACGATTACCTTTGAAGCCACATGTCCCGACTGGCAAGCTACGGGACTACTATAGCAAAACTCGATGTGGATTAGGGTATATAACTCCCACGATGACCCCTGAGAGTTCAGATGAAGAGTGTGACTGGCAGTCACATTCAACCGGATCACCAACCTCCGACTCGGATACCAGCATCGGAGACATATTCAGACAAGTCCTGTCAGTCAATATGGCATTCACCGACGCTTACGAAAAAGACGAAGACATTCCTGAAATCCTTGAGCTAGAGCCGTGGGCCCAACAGCTAGATGCACAATGGGAAAAGCGGTTCGAGCAGAGAGAACCTCCCACTGAAGATGACGTTATGCAGGTCGACCTCGGCAGCGAATCCTCTCCAAAGCCAATCTTCGTCAGTAAAAGTCTAACAGACGAAGAGCGAAAATCGCTACTGGAACTTGTCAGAGAATATATTGATGTGTTCGCATGGAGTTATGAAGACATGTCGGGGTTAAATCCCGATATTGCTCTCCACAAACTCAATATTCGGCCAGATGCAAAGCCAGTCAAGCAGCAACAGCGACCCTTCCGCCCAGGTGTCATGGATGCGATCGAAGCCGAAGTCAATAAACTAATAGCCAGCAGCTTCATTCGTGAGGAACAACATCCGAATTGGGTCGCCAACATAGTTCCGGTCCTCAAGAAGAACGGAAAGATCCGAATCTGCATCGACTTCCACAATCTGAACGAGGCATGTCCCAAAGACGAATTCCCCCTCCCTATCACAGACATCATGATTGACAACACATGCGGCTTCGAACGTATGTCATTTATGGATGGATTCTCGGGGTACAACCAAATCAAGATGTCTCCTGACGACAAAAAGCATACATTATTTCGAACACCGATTGGCACATACTGTTACACAGTCATGCCTTTCGGTTTAAAGAATGCTGGCGCCACATATCAACGAGCCATGAGTATCATCTTCAGAGAATACTTGCACAAGACGGTGGAATGCTATGTTGATGACATCGTCGTCAAGAGTCGCTGTAAGAGAGACCACCTGCAGGACCTGAGGACGGTATTCGACCGGATGCGAGCCCACAATTTGAAAATGAACCCTACAAAATCTTTCTTGAGCGTATCCAGCGGAAAGCTCTTGGGTTTCATCATCACCGCCCAGGGTATTCATGTAGACCCTGAGAAGATGAAGGCAATTATGGAGATGGGTCCCCCGAAAAATCTCTGCGAACTCAGAGGCCTTCAAGGGAGGCTAGCTTACATCAGAAGATTCATCTCTAACCTCTCCGGGCGATGTCGACCGTTCACACACCTCATGAAGAAAGGCGTCTCATTCGTATGGGACGAGGAATATCAGCGTGCCTTCGACTAGCATCAAAGAATATTTGTCGAATCCTCCAGTCCTGGTGGCCCCGGTTGCTGGAAAATCATTCCTGCTCTACGTACGAGCAATGGAACATTCCCTTGGTGCTCTGTTAGCACAAAACAACGATGCAGGTCATGAACAAGCTATATATTACCTCAGTCGAATGATGATTGGGCCAGAGCACCGATACACCAGCCGTGGAGAAGGAATGCCTCGTCCTGGTGTTCGTTATTCAAAAAACGCGATACTATGATCACTGGACAGACCATACATGTTGTCTCACGAGTCAACCCTCTCAGAGTCCTCATGACTAAACCAGGGGCACTCAGCTCTCGCCTCGCTACAGGGGCAATATTGCTGTCTCCATATCATATGATCTTCGTCCCGCAAAAGGCTGTCAAAGGTCAAGCCCTGGCGGACTTTTTGGCAGCCCACCCGGGCTCGGAGTTATCCAGAATATATGAAGAAATTCCAGATGAGGTCGCCGACTCGAATGCAACTTCTCACGATAATATATGGCGGATGTTCTTCGACGGTGCTTCAAGAACTGGACCCAAGGGCAACATCGTTGTCGGAGTCGGGGTGGTGCTGGTTTCTCCTTCCGGATTGGTGATCAATCGTGCCTACTCTCTCACAGAACCCTGCTCTAACAATGTGGCCGAGTACAACGCTCTGGTCATTGGCCTCCAACTTGCAAGAGAGCTGGGGGTAGAATATCTCGAAGCATACGGCGATTTGCAGTTAATCGTCAACCAGATCCGGGGCTCGTATGAGGTTCACCATGAAGACATGATCCCATATCACCAAATAGCAATCGACATCATCTCGTCGTTCGAGGGGTTCTTCATTGAGCATGTCCCCAGACTCCAAAATATTGAAGCCGATGCCCTAGCTGGCCTTGCCGCTTCCCTAGCGGTTCCGAACTATGCCCACCAGTCCGTGGAGGTAATAGGCCATGAACTGGTCTGCTCCAAAAACAACGTTCAATTTGTGGCGAGTTATTCCGCTCAGACGGTCGACGAAGCGCCAGACTGGAGACAACCATTATTGACTTCGTAGTCTACGACATCCTGCCCGAGAACCCAAAAGATGCCACCTCTATCCGAAGGCGTTCTCTCAGATTCTTCTACGATACAGAGACGAAAATGCTGTATCGTCGATGGATTATTACTTCGGTGTCTGTCGAACGCGGAAGCCAAAGAAGCCGTATGAGAAGCTCATGACGGTATTTGCGGGGCCCATCAGCCTGGCCCTAAATTGCAAGACCGCCTTCGCCGAATGGGCTACTACTGGCCCACGATGGTAGCAGATGCGATAGACTATGCGAGAAAGTGCAAAGCCTGTCAAGTCCACACGGACTTCATCCACCAACCATTCGAATTTCTACATTCGACAGTGGCGTCCTAGCCGTTCGAAGCATGGGGAATGGATATCATTGGTCCAATCACTCCACCTTCCTCCCGAGGACATCGCTTCATACTCGCAATCACAGATTACTTCTCCAAATAGGACGAAAGCTGTCCTACTTGCAGAAGTGAAGACTTCATACGTGATCAGCTTCCTTAAGCATCACGTCATCTATCACTTTGGACTGCTACGAAGGATCATACACGATAATGGTCCACAGTTTGTAAGCCATGCCTTCTATCGGTTCTGCGACAAGCACCGCATTCAGAACATTGCCTCAACTGCCATACAAACCGGCAGCAAACGGGTTGGCTGACGCATTCAACAAAACCATCATCAAGTTACTCAAGAAGTTCGTATCATCCAACAAACGCGACTGGAACTAAAAGCTTGGTGAATGCTTATGGGCATACCGTACCACAGTCCGAACAGCCACAGGGAATACACCATTCTTCCTGGTGTACGGGAGTGAGGCAGTTCTTCCATTGGGGACTCAAATACCCTCACTCCGCATCGCCCTCACTTATCAATTGACGAAGGATGATAACTACCGACGCCGACTACAAGAGTTAGAGGCCTTAGATGAAAAGCTGCCTCTTGGCTCAGCAACGAATCAAGCTATACCAAGCACACATCTCTGGAGCCTTCAACAAGAAGGTCAAAATCAGAACATTCCAAGTGGGTGATCTCGTTCTGGCAGTCCGGAGGCCGATGGTCATGACTCACAAGACCGCTAGCAAGTTCCAACCAAAATGGGAAGGTCTATTCATCATTGAGGCTGTGTTCTCAAACGGTGCTTACCGCCTCGTAAAGCAAAATGGGGATTTGCTCATGCTGCCCGTCAACGGCAAGTTCCTAAAGAAATATTATGTCTAAATGACACATTCCAGATTATCGAGTCATATACCCACTGGTACCGCTGAACTTCACCTCTACAATATTTCCAGACTATCGAGTCACGTACCCGCTGGTACCGCTGAACTCACATTCTCCATTTCCAAATTATCGAGTCATGTACCCGCAGGTACCTCTGAACTTACCCTCACAACTATTACAGATTATCGAGTCATGTACCCGCTGGTACCGCTGAACTCGCTTCCATAACATTCCAGATCATCGAGTCATGTACCTGCTGGTACCGCTGAACTCACCTCCATAATATTTCTAGATTATCGAGTCCTGTACCCGCTGGTACCGCTGAACTCACACTTTCACAATATTCTAAATTATCGAGTTATGTACCCGTTGGTGCCTCTGAACTCACATTTCGGTCACTCTTTCAGATAGTAAGTCATGTATGATCATACCTCTGAACTTTCTTCCTGGAAGAGATCCTCCCTCATGATCCACTACCCGTACTCCCAGTACACAAAAAGGTTAATCGATCCACAAATTTCCGAAATGGCCATATCCTCATTACCTCTGAGTCGTTTTCATCTCTGCCGAAAACAAATTACCCCTTTACATAGAGCTTCCATGTCCTCATTACCTCTGAGTCCTTCTATGTACCCTCCTTTATTGAGCCCACTCCTGCTATGTCCTCATCACCTCTGAGTGGGAAGGCTCCGTCGAAGAAACCTTCATACTTGCCATGTCCTCATTACCTATGAGTAAGTATGTTAGTCCTCTCTCGTCTTACTACCTGTACCCTGAACCAGGGTATGCCAAGGGTAATAAGTCCACAAATGTCCTCTGTTGACCACAAATATCCTCTGTGGAGTCCACTCCTTCCATGTCCTCACTACCTCTGAGTGGGAAGGCTCCGTCAATAAAACCTTCATACTTGCCATGTCCTCATTACCTCTGAGCAAGTATGTCGATTCCCTTTCAACCTATTATCTGTACCCACGACCGGAGTACGCCAAGGATAATAGGTCCATAAATGTCCTCTGTTGACCACAAATATCCTCCGTGGAGTCCACTCCTTCCATGTCCTTATTACCTCTGAGTAGGAAGATTCTGCGATAAAACCAACCTTCATACTTGCCATGTCCTCATTACCTCTGAGTAAGTATGTTGGTTCCCTTTCATCCAATTATCCGTATCCTAAGCCAGGGTACGCCAAGGATAATAGGCCCATAAATATCCTTTGCTAAAGTTCTTAGCACAAGTCTACCATCTCTCATCATGCCCCGGGAGCCCAGCTGCTCTACGGTATTCCTTTTCCCGATACCAGGAGCATCGTGACCACTTTGCCATAGCTGTTCTAGGTGTCCTAACCAAACTTGTCATCCGTACTTAAAACTAAGGTATGCCATGGATGACAGGTCCACAAATAAGTCCCCCATGCGGGGCACACATCACCACAATTCTACGGGCACAACAAATAACACAAATGAAGGGTAGAATCAAAAGTACTCTTTATTTGAAGGAAGAAAAAAGTGCTACATGTTTTGGGACCACGTCCCTATCATAAAAGAAAAAGAAAGAAACATAGACAAAAGAAGATAAGGCCAACTATAGTTCGGTATTACATAATTCTAAAAGGCAATTCTTCACCAAGATGGCCTCCTATTCGAGCCGTTGCTTAGCTCGACGCTCAGCCTCCTGGGATAACCGCTCCTCATCATCCAAGCCCATGAGCTCTTGCCAGTCATCTTCCAACTTCTTCAGCGTAATTTCCAGGTCAGTCGAAGCTTGATTGACTCTGTCAGCCTCCTGAATAATCAGCTCCCTGTCAATACGGGCAGCCTCAAGTTCAGACTTCAAGAAAGTTAACTTCCTCTAAAGCTCACAGATCTGCTTCCCGCGTGTCAGTGATCCCACGGGAGGCAGCCGCTTTTCGAGCTATGACATCTTCACTCTCGTGGCTCAATTGATCATATCGATCAGATAGATCACGGAGGTCCTTCAGTACGGTCGGCTTGGTTTTATCCCGAGCAGCCCTTGTCTTCTCTATAGTAGCGGTGAGAGAACCACGCTACCGATCTATAACAGCAGACAGATCAGGCTGTCACGGCACCTGAAGCTGGGCCACCAGCTGCTCAGTCTCCATCAACTTCGCCTCCAGGAGCGCAGACAGCCCTGCACCACCAAGAAGATTCTTAAGGATATCAATTTGACCTTGGGCGCATTGCCGGAACAAGACGAAAGAGGTCCCTCTTTCCACAGTAGCCGTTATCCCCCTCTTCAAATGACGATGAAAGCTGGCAACCACGTCCTATAACGCGTCGTCCAGGAACTCTGTAGAGGACAGCGTCAGAGGAAGCGTGACCGACAATATCGGAGGAGTGATGCTAGAACTCACCACCAGGGGGATAGAATCCGAGCAGAACGACGCGCGTATAGCAGACAACTCTTCCTCTGCCACCCGAAGAGCCTGGATATTCGGTAGGGCAGAAAGGTCGACTCTCTGGGCTGCCTGAGCAGAAGAAGAAGTGAGGACCATTGTCCCCTGCCCCGATTGTCCCATCATCGGACTTGCCGAACTCGAGCCCGTAAGAGGACCATCAATGCGGGCCGGAGGAGGAGGAGGTACTCCTTTCTCCGCCTGTGTCCCTTCGACAGAATCTGGCTCAACAAGGTCCATCCTCGACACGGGAGGGGCAGGACCTACATGTCCATGACAATGATCAATCGACAGTGACCCGAAGGATGTGATCATAGAGTAGATAGGCCTCCTCTCAGGTTAAGATTCGGCTTATCTTACCAGGGGAGGAACATGGAGGCTGCAGCTCGTGCGTAGCTGACACGACCTCCTTACCCGTAACCTCCAAGTTAGATTCAATGGGTTCTTCTACGCCAGCCACCCCAGAGGGAAGTACGACGCGATCAACGTCATCTTGATGAAATTCAGTAATTTCAAGGACAGGTTCGTTAAAGTCCCCGTCATCCTGGATCACCACCTCGGCATCTTGAGACTCTTCTTCTTCTCCTGACACTTGTAAGAAGGAAAAAAGATGATTAGAATCGAAGCAAGAAGGGAAAAAGAAAGGAGGAATCGGGAGTGGCTTGGTTACCTCCAACGCGGGGTTGACTTCTTCTCCGCTTTCTCTTATAGTTAGCTGGCGGTGTCTGGTTGCAACCAGCTTCCGGGAACGAGAAATACTGCCGACAGGAGAAACCTGCCTGCTACGCTTTGGAGCAGGGCCAGGCACAACGGGTGGCTGATCTCCCATCATCTCATCTATAAGCGGCTGATCCACCTCTACGTCTGCCACCGGAAGGGTAGAGTAATCTCCATCTTGCTCATTGCTTTCATCATCCTCGACAGCGGAATCCAAACCTGGCACTTCGACTCTAGTCTTTCTCTTCTTGGCCCCTTGGGATCCTTTCTCCAGGCTGGTACCAACAATAAAACTGGCACCCGATTTTAAACCGACCGGGGCTTGTTCGCCATGACATGGTACAAAGCCGCCATGTACAAGATCTCCACTGACGCATTAATAGCAGGGACCGAGAAAATGGTACGGGTATGGAATGTGTCGTAGTATTGCGCCCTGATACCATCAAGAAGGCTATCCTAAAAACCCAGACAGGATCTGGGACTGTCTAGACAAAGCTGGCTGTATCCAAATTGTCGGGCAAACCTGCTAGGCAGATAAGGCTCCAGAAAAATAGTATTACGGTTACGATACACCAGATGTGCGGGGCGGATGTTACGCAGCCATAGGAGCATCTGGCCGTCTAAAAGTTGAGGGGACGCAATACCGTCAAGATGTACAGCCTCTATATCCTTTGCAGTAAAGCGAGGGACGGATGCAAAAATATGGTACATATCTGCCCTCGCTAATGCAATCCGACAAGCCCGCATGGTCTCATACTCCCAAGGCTCATCACGATAGCAGAAGATAAACGCGTCATCATCAGTTACACCGTCTTCAGAGCCCGATCTCATCAAAGACGGATAATGCATCAACAGCCACCCCATCAAATAATGATAGGGCAACTCAGTCCATTCAAAATCCTTGGTCACGTCGCGAGCGATGACCTTGGATGTGAAGGTGCAAAGGCCACAGTGTATGCTACACACCATGGCCGGGAGGAGAGCTAGCCGGATTCGCAAAACTAACTTCACGGCCGGAAGGATGAAATTACGACTGATTCTCTCGATAGAACCAGCTCCTCCAGAGACCACACAATTTCGTAGCCATATCATCAAAAATCCCGCCAGGAGCGCCTTCTCTGACAGCTCTTGGGTATCCTGGTAAAAATAACCGAAAGAGTCGGTCTTACTCCCGAATCTATCACTGGTGGTGGCCACCCTCTTAGGCGACGACACCAAGTCTTTAACCACCTCCCGACATCGTGGGCGACGGGAAGTAATCCGACCTGAGGCATCCGTCGGGAAGAGATAGTGCACCCAGTCCTTGATGTGGGGAGCATTCCCTTCCGAGTTGTTATCCTTTTTGGCTATCTG
Source organism: Iris pallida (assembly GCA_029216955.1). NCBI lineage: Eukaryota > Viridiplantae > Streptophyta > Magnoliopsida > Asparagales > Iridaceae > Iris > Iris pallida. The sequence goes on along the minus strand of JANAVB010028818.1, from coordinate 24,571,643 downwards.
ATGACATGTGCTATAATGGCATAATATCTCTTGGTAAAGGGCTACGAAGCCTGGATACCGTCTTTCCAAATCTTCGAACTCCTCATTAGTGGGAGTATACGCCTCAAAAGCTTCGTCCCCCAAGGAAGCTTGGAGACTGCGTGCATTTCGTGGAGCGTAGGTCCCATTTCCCCTATGGGTGGATAGAAGGTTCCCGTACGGCAATTATACATCTCCAGCAGAGACATGAACAACTTCTTGTTTATGGGCAAGCCATAGCTGGTGCCCCGAATAATGGTAAAGGCCAATCTCACACAAAAAGGCCTCATACTTTTGCAAGATCCATGTAGATAGATTGGTCCACGAAGGAATAGGATGTATCCAACTAGGGAGCATCAACCGGCCAATGGGGTAGGAGCCCTTCCGAGCAAGTTGATTTATAAAAGTGTCGGCGGTAGAAAATGTAAAATTGGGGCCCGGCACGTTCAAGAAAGTACCTGGGACCAATCCCATTACAGAACAGCTGGTGTGCACCTTACCTGCAGTCACTGACTTCATGCTGTTGTTATAATGGATGTCTCCCACAAACATCCCACCTCGGGTAGGAGTTAAAGTCTCTTCCATCTTCCGGTCCAGCGGGAGCATATTGAACCAAGATAATAGGAAGTGTCGCTCCATTTGGGGGATGCGGATTGCCATCCCGTTAGAGACAAAACTCCAGTTTTCCGACACCTCCAGAACATGACTGTTCTCCACAGTCAAGGCGTCTCCAAAAAAGAACGCAGGCTTCAAATATTTCCCTTCGAATTTCTCGGAGTTCATCATAGCGTTAAGAAAATGGAAAGACTGGTTCTTGAGGGCATTCAGTCTAGCCGGAGGCTCATCGCTCGGAAACTGGTCCGTCATATGCTGAACAATATGGTCGTACCTATAGCCGAGAGCAGCTTGGGCGCGACCCACCAAGAGTTCTCCAGCAGCATTAACCGGCAGATTCACTGAAGAGAAGACAGAGAAAGATAAGTTAAAAGGATGGATAAAAAGAACTGATTGGGTGCTTCCAAGCCCCATGCGGCTCAGAAAAACATCCATGCGGCTCCAACTTAATGAAGCCTTATACGGCTCCAACTTAACAAAGCCTCATACGGCTCAAGCTCAGAAGAGCACTTATGCGGCTCCGTTCAATAAAAGTCCATGCAGCTTAGCGTCGCTTATGCGGCTTCGTCGACGAAGCACGTATGCGGACACAATAGTTTTCTTATGCGGCTCGCAGCTCAGCCATAGGACGAACATACGGCTCACAAAGACTCGTGTATAAAATATGCGACATAGCCATGGCAGTTAGGGTTCTTTAACTCATACATTGTCCTTACCAGTAATGGGGAGATGAACGTCAGGATAAACATCGGGTACGACGATCGACGGAGGAGCAGCCGCAGTTAAGGCGAAAGTAGAGGCTACCTTCTTGTCCTTTACTACCACGGTCTTCTTGGGAGCCATTAGTTATCGGAGAGGAAAAGGACAATCGGGATAGGGAAGATTTGAGGGAAAAGAGAAAGTAAAGAAACCCTTTCTCTCTCCAAACTCCTCCTATTTATAGGAGGACGAGAGAAGGAGGACACGTCGACCAGTAACTGCCTCGTAAAAAGTGAAACCGACTCCTCGGATTTCGTCTCCGAGATTCACCCAAGGCATAAAATCCGAAAGATTTAATGAGCCGACCCTTGGGATTTTCCCCTAAAGACGGTGCTAAACCGAATTAGAGACAATTAAAGACCCGCACACGTGACAAGAAGCGATGCGGCTCAAAGGTCCCTGCGGCTGAAACATCCCTATGGTTGAACCATCTATGCGGCTAAGCCATCCATGCGGCTGAAACATCCATGCGGCCAGGACTTCATATGCGGCCAGAAGAATACAACCATGCTTCTTATTCAAAGTATTTCAATTTTGCAAATTAAAAACTTTGAAGGGGGTCTTGTAGAAGCATGGAAAATAATAATAAAAAAAGATTCATGCGACCAGGAAACCCCATGTGGCTCAGAAAGCCCATGCAGCTAGGAGAGTCATGCGACACAAGGGACTATGCGGCTCGAGATATTCCATGCAGCTCAGAAGACACACGGCTTGCAAAAACAGTTCTCCCCTCCTATATTAATTACTTTGACGACTGACAGCTCTGACGAAGTGACAGCCCTGACATAAAGAGGTAATTATGACTCTATCATAATGACAGAATCCTCGGGAAACAAAGGAGATCTCTGACACAATCCTCCAAGATTCAGAAAAAGCCACGTAGCCTTGACACATGGACATTTGTATGCGACCCAAGTAAAGACCCCCATGCGGCTCAGGTTGACGCTGCCCTGTACGGTTCAGGCCAAGATAGTCTTATACGGCTCAATCGGAGGCCCCCTCAATGCGGCTCAAGCAGGGGACTATCTCCATGCAGTTCAAGCAGAGGCATTTCCATGCAGCTCAAACAGAGGCCTCCCCATACGGCTCGCAAGGATCATCTCCATGCGGCTCACTACCCATCATATGGTTCAAAGGTTCGGGGGGCCACTCCCCAAGCAGCCCTGACACGTGGCCAGTCATATACGGCTCCATCCTTATACGGCTCAATCTTCATGCGGCTCAGATCCCTTCAGTGACTCCCAGGATATATGTCATAAAGCCAATCAATTTCCCAGATTTGCTACAATCAAGGATTGGGTCAAATCCCAATAATCTAGGACACGTGGCAGGAGAATGAATTAAACTTATTCATTCAGATTCAGCAAATCATCATCACGGAGATTCATTCCAATCAGCATTAATTACTGATGGGATTTTGTGTAATCTACATTAAGTGGCCCAGATTCATCACACTCAAGATTAATGCTTAGATTGATCAATCCACAGGCTGCCGCCATTCTAAGGGGGAATCATTGCAAACCCTAATGATTGTATTTCTCTTATTATAAATAGCAAGGTGCCATTCCCTAACAAAGGACCAGACCCCCGGCTTTTGAGAGATCAGAGAGCACCAGAAGACTTGGAGAGAAAAGCAGAGAGAGAGCAAAGAGAGCATTTCTTCAACGCCGAGTAATCTTCTGTAGCCAAGGCTGCGTACCGATCGTCTAAGGAGTAAGGCAGGGCTGCCGTCGCCTTCCCGAGCCTCTATCGTCACCCCCAAAATCTAAAATAAATAATTGTACTTAGATTGTTGTTCCTAGGTTTTTGTCCCTAGGCTTTCTTTGTACAAGCGAGTTTGTAACGTGAAGTAAAAGTCCAGTCCTCTGATAATTGTTCTGCTCTTTTATATTTCATGGTAAATATATATATATATATATATATATATATATATATATATATATATATATATATATAACTAATACCTTGAGATAGACTGGAGGATGATCTATTTGACCAGTTGACCTACAAGTTGACCGGGATTGACTTTGACTCATAGTTGACCAAAGGTTGACGAGAATGACATAGAATTGACTAACCTAGACTAGTTGACCATTGTTGACCAAATCCTAGATAGTTTGACTATAGTTGACTATTGTTGACCTAGTTTGACTGTATAGATGATCAGAGTTGACTTTGGCCTAGATTGACCTTGAATCATATAGAATCATTGTAAACTTTATTTTTACCATTGTGGATACATTGTGACCTGTGTTGCTATAAATATGACTCAGTTACTCTGATTTGGATATATATTCTCATCGGACATTCAGGTTCTCAGGCGAGTTTTCTCTGATCGTTTCATACTTGCACTACAAAAAATACCTCTATTTTACAACGGTTTTAGTGCAACACTTTTATGAATGTTGCTGGAACTATAATTTGCAACAGTTACGTAATGGTTGAACCAACCGTTTCCAAATTAAATATATTTGCAATGGTTATAGATTAACCATTGCCTAATACATTTTTTACAACGGTTCATAAACACTTGCTAAACGTTTTTCTTTTTTACAACGGTCAAGCAACAATTTTATGAAAGTGTTGTCAAAGCCAGTTGAATGTGCAATGGTTATGCAAGGATTTTAAGTATTTGTTACAAATTTATAAATATTTTGCAACGATTACATAAAGCCTTATAAAAAGGCTCATTGTTAGCAATGGTTGCGCAACAATTTTTGCAACCGTTGTAAGTGGACTTATTATTTGTAATAATTGTGCAACAATTTATGCTACCAGTTGCAATTTTTTTGTTTAATAACAACGTTTATGATAACCATTGTCAAAAGAATAAACAACTATTACAAAATATTGATCTTGCAACAGTTTGTTTATAGTCGTTGTAAATTCAATATCCAATTTAAATTTTATTTATACACAACAGGGATTTAATCATTAGAATTACTCATATTAATTGGTTTCTTGTTCGCTAACAAAAACTATTAGATAATATATTTAACATCGATCCAAAAGCTTCAATTGATGAAAATGATATAAGTACATATATATTATATATATAAGTATTTATATACAAATGAGCTTGTAGCCTAGTGGTAGAGTGGAGTTATATGATCCAGGAGGTTGGCAGTTCGAGCCCTATTGGAGGTAAAAAAAAGTATTTTTATTGACCGTTGCTTATTATCCGCAATAATTTTTAACTGTTGCATGAAATATTTTAGGCAACAATTATCAACCATCGTGCTTTACTCAATATTTACAATGGTTTGTAAATCGTTGCCAAATATATTATTGACAACACTATGTAACCGTTTTGCATTGACGTGAGATCCATTGCATAATACGTTATTTGCAACAATTTATAAAAATGTTGCAAAAATCTTCTATAACCGTTACAAGAGGAATCTGCAACGCTCGAATTTACAATGGTTCCAATAACTGTTGCAGAATGATTTTGCAACAGATTATATTGTTTTTGCAATAGTTTTTGACCATTGTAAGACACCCTAGTTTCTTGTAGTGTTGTTAGGATTTATATTCTTGCTCTAGATTACTTTACTTGATGCTGTCACATTATTATCACGGATTGGTACTATATGGATCTTTTCATAAGATGTTATCCCCCTTAGTAGGCGCATCATATAGTTCATGTCATGTGTTTTATGTACATCATATATTCCTTGTCTTACGTTATTCATGTATTCTCATGTGCTTTTATGTATGCTTATATACTTTCTTGTGCTCTCATGTACGTCCATGTTTTCTCATGTGCTTCATGTGTAACCAAACCATCATGTTCGTAACGTAACTTGACTGGATCCTTGTGTATTGATTGTGGGTTGGGGTGAGTATAAATGGTCATATGATTTAGCCATCATGTTCACTCTGTTACTTTTTATGTGATTATCATGTTTCTCATGTATGGCACAACCTTCATGGCTAGTGTTTTCATGTGCAACCTATTTTATATCATGTTCAACCCAAGCCAATTACATACCATCTCGTATTCTAAATCACTAGTCACTTACAGTTCTTACTTATCATATATATATTTTCAGTTATCAAATATCTCTTATTTTTATGTATATTTTCTTACAGTCCATGTATCTTACTCTTTTGCATGCTTTATATTTCCTGCCATGATATGAACTGTATGAGATGTATTGTGCTTGTTCCTGTCCTGACTGGATCTGTTAAAAATATTACAGAGGATGAGGCGGACTTCTGCCCTACCTACTACGGAGCATGCCTAGATGACACTTGCAACCTAGACCCCCAGGAGGTTCTGGCACTTACTGAGGATCCTACCCTTGTTTAGATTAGATAGCTAGATTGTTTATCTTATTTTCTTTATATCATTTGTGTTTGTGGATTCAAAATTTATATTATTTAGAGATGTTGAGACTTTATGTTGTTAACTTGGATTTGTTTCCCTTCTATTGTATCTTCGTTTGAGGATTTTATTATCTATCATATCGTACTATTTCCATCTTTAGACTTGTGATTGAGTGGTACCTTCTGTGATTGACCTCCGTTTGGAGAGTATATCATATTATGGTTAGTTGAGATCATGACCTAGAATATCGTTCTACCACCGACACTGCGGCGTAGGCTGGACGTACCCACTTCTCGTGCCCCTACACGGGGTACGGGTCATGACATGTTTTTATTGGTGGCCCATGCAGGTCTCGAGAGTCGCAATTAGTATGATTTCGTAGTGGTACTCGAACTAGAGTATCACTACAGCCTGTGGTAGAATATATGATATAAGTTTTCTGGTACTCAATCACATCTAGGAAAAAATCTTATCTAAATTCCTGCCTTCTAAAATTCTTGTTGAAAATTACTTTCCTTTGAAATAAACTATCTTCCTTTGATTATATCGCTTCCTTCTCAGTATTGATTTCCTTGTTTGTTCTGTCTTCAGGATGGTTATGGAGACACGATCTCATCGTCTCGGCCAGGAGGATACCGCTGAGAGGTTTACCACCTCTCCACCGGTCCAACTGGACCAAGGGACCGTAGCTTCCCTTATTCCTCCACCTGTTCAGAGGCCTTTCCCCATCATCCCGGACACGTTTCAGCAGCAACCACCTTCAGGATTAGTGGACATGGTTCAGATATTTACCTTTTTCTACCAATTTATGGAGGCACAGCAGATGCAGCAGCAGAGCCAGTCTACTAACTTCCAACAGGTCATAAGCGATGCCCACAAGCTGGTCAGGACGACAGTGGAGCTGGTGACTGCCCAGCCACGGGTAGAGCATATGCAGCAGTATCAACCGAAGACGCCAGGCATCCAAGCCTTTCAGAAGATACGGCCCTAAGATTTCCAAGGTACAGAGGGCATCATATATGCTGATAATTGGATATAGCATATCGAGGAGATATTTCGATTGGCGCAGATACCAGCCGGGTTACAGATCGAGGCAGCTGGCAGTCAGAGGCAGGACTTGGCCCGTACATGGTACCAGACTGACCCCGAGTGGGTACTGAGGGTCAGACTTGGGCAGTCTTTAAGAAACTGTTCAAGAAGAAATTCTTTCCAGATACAGCACTCGGTACCTTAGAGGCACAGTTCGAGAGTTTGGTTCACGGGAACCAGACCATCGAGGAGTACGACAAAGATTTTTACCGTCTGGGCAGATTTATGGAGGATATTACTGAGGCCATGAAGGCGAGGAGGTTTCGCACGAGCTTGATCAAGGTGATCAAGTCATTTACCAAGAGCAGTCGTGATGCCACTTTCAAGCAGATTCTGATAGGAGCCATGGTAGCAGAGGACGATCTTGAGCTAAAGAGAAAAACGACACGAGATACTCATGGATCTAGTAGCAGTGCGGGCCTGGCCAAGAGGCCTCACATACAGATTCAGCAGCAGTATCAGCAGCCGAGGGTCCACTTTCAGTAGTAGCAGTTTTAGGGTCGTGCACCTTTTCAACAGGTGCAGCAGCAATAGTGGCAGCAGTAGGCCCCTAGACAGCAGCATGTTATCATTTTCCATTTTTGTAAGAAATCAAGGCACGATTGGAGCGAATGTCGGATGAGGCTAGGCAAGTGCCTACTCTGCGGAGCATCATATCATTAGTTGAGTGAGTAACCCAAGTCTTCGGGACGTACAGCTCAGAGAGTAGGGGCTAAGGCTCCGGTGGGCCAGCAGAAGGGACCACCCTTACAGACTCAGCAGCAGAGATTCGTACAACACCAGCAGCAGGCTAGAGGGGACAACAGGGGCGAGCTTACACCATGACAACTGAGGATGCACAAGCAGTAGGAGAGCTTATTGCAGGTTCCGTTCTTCTCGATTCTATTTCATATTTGCCTCATTATAACTGTCTTGAAATTCGATTCCATCTGTTCCTTGTTGGTCGATGTATTTTAATCTTGGTGTTTCGTAGTTGATTTAGTATTCTACCGAGATAAATCGTGTGGGCTAGGTCGCCTCAGTTATGAAATCTAGAGTCTTCTATGGTCATATTAGCTAGCATAGTGAGGACATATAGTCTGATTTTGGACGTATTTATCGGGTGTGGGAATTTAAGGTTCTTGCGGCCAAGCATGCGGCGATGCAAAAATTTTAAATACCATGATTCTAGAGGTATGTACCTTTGTCAAGGACTCTGTGATTTATCGTAGCCTTGCTTACTAGCATGACTAAGATTCGGAGTATCACGATTTTGGACAAATGCATATGATTATCGAACTGTGTGATTTTGAGACTTTGATTGTTGGGGGGTTTTGACCTAAAAGAAGTACTACCATCTAAATTTTGAGGACAAAATTCTTCTAAGGAGGGTAGACTTGTAACACCCACTTTTCTAAAATAAGAATAATTTTAAACTTTTTAATTATAATAATAATTTAATAATGATATTTAAATCACGTTATGATTTTTGGTGATTTTTAATCAATTTAAAACTATTTAAATCTGTGACTTATGATATTGATGTATTGCTAGTATAACCCTAGAGACTACTTGATCTAGAGCCTAACCATATGATTAGGAGATTTATTTATACATTTTAGCCTAAGGATATTTTGGTAATTTTTGGACTTCTAGTGAAAATAAATTTTGATTAATTAATATTGTGATAATTGAATTGTTAGAGACTAACCTAGAAGTTAACCTAATCTAGATGTTAACCATGAGCCTAGATATTAGATTAGAAGCTTCCATCATGGCAAGGTTAAGAATATCTAGATATTAAGTTCAGGTTAGATATTTGTTAAGTTAGATATTTTAGCTTGGGCCCTTAGCTTAAGGCCTAGAATTAAACTAGCTAGAGGCATCTAAACTTCATAAAACTTAACCCTAACCCAGGAATGAACCCTAGGCTGCCATCAAAGGATCCCCACTTCTATATAAACATCTCTTCATCACACCTTGCCTCTTTTCATAGCCTTTCAAACCCTAGTTTAGTGTTCTTCCCCAATTTTAGCCTCTTTCTTCAAATCAACTCCAAATTGGACCAATTCAATTGCAACACACTCCCCTAGTGTAGAGGAAGCCATTGGTGGGTAGCTAGCAGGGATTTGGAAGCTTTGGACCATTGCAAGTTGGAGAAGAAGTCTCATTCCTAGGCTTTTTATTGAGATTTGACTCTCAATAGGTAATGGCCTTTAAACCCTTTAAATTCTTGGTTTTTCTTCATAGATGCATTCATTTAGGGTTCCCCTAGCCGTCCCTTGAGTTTGGTAGGAATTCGTGTTCATTTGACACGCGTATCGGATACGTATCGGTGTGTATATTAAAGTGTTTGATGAAATGCCTATATAAACTTTTTGTTATTGTTTTTCAAAACAAATTTCACTTTTGTGTAGCCCTATAGGTGTGATTTGAGTCCCCCAGGGACTGAGCACAATTTTGGGTCCATTCGTGTCAAAATCTAGACACGAACCTGTGCACGGGACTACGTCATAGTCCCTGATGACACGCACTGATTTCTCTCATATTTGGACACGTGGACTCGTGCCAATTGGCACGAGGGTGGGGGCAACCACTGACAGGCCACCCCTCGAGTTTGGGACCATCTCGTGTCGTGTCGGACACGAGATCTAGCCCGTACTGGTTCTTCACTGTGTGCACACACGTGAATTTGCCTCTCCGATACGCACTCACACACATGACATGACACCACGTGGACACATTGCAGGCTCATGGACACATGCATCTAGACCTAACCTACCTACTGACACGACCCTATAGTGATTGGTTGGACACACGTGTCCCTATAGCCCTCGACACCTCTGCACGACCCTGTCTTAGTTGCTGTTGCTGATGCTCTATTTATTTTGAAATTGGACACTTTGTGTCCAGTTATGCGGACATGAAATCACCCCTGACACAAATACATGGTGTCATATCTCTATTTGAACTTAATTTGGGTTTAGCAATTGATTTAGGTTCGAATTTATATGAACCTGAGATGTGTTCGAATACATGAGAATTAGTTCATATATTAACTGTGTAATTGAGGTTTGAAACTGAGTTTAATGTGATACCTGAGAATAGGAAATCTGAGAATGGTTTCGTTTCAATTAGATGAATAAAAATTTATATTTCAAGTGTAAACTGAGATTGGGTTTTGAGATTTTTAACTAATATTTTGATTCACTTGAAAACTCGAGTTTAAGTTGAACTTAAAACCGAGCCTTGATAAACATGAAAACATGATATGAATGTTAAACTGTGCATGTTTGTTATTGCTTGCCTTTAACTTGGATAATGTAAACCTGAGAAAGTTATTTCAAGTTTTCAAATATAGAACCTGAGATTAACTGAATATGTTAAACTGAGAATATTGGGGGTTTATTTTAAAACTAAAAACTGAGTTTTGTTGATTTCAATTTTATTTTTCTGAGATTGTAATGAACTGATGGTGAATGATCTCTTGGATTTTCAGGTTATATATCTATAGGTTAACTTGTATGTGTATGTATATGCCTATGTATGTTAATAAATATATGAAAGTATGATGAATATAAATGCATGTATGTATGTATGTATGTATGTATGTATATATATATATATATATATATATATATATATATATATATATATATATATATATAAAAGTAGATATATTTGTGGAATGAATGTTAGAGGAGGGGTTTACTTGGTTGTATGTATGTATTTTATCGGAGTGGTCTTGGGTTCAAGTCTAGGCTTAAGGTATCCTCATAATACCTAGATTAGCTAATAGTTGTAGATATTGGGGGTTTGTGAGTTGAGGCTAGGGTTTAACAATACCATATGCATAGGCATATGTATGAGGTATATATATTATAGATATATGTATATATGGTATAAGCTAGTATGGTACATGGGTGTCAACGTACATTTAGTGTAGTTTTGGTTTTGGGATATAAACTAAGGATATATATATATATATATATATATATATATATATATATATATATATATATATATATATATATATATATATATATATTGAGTTTATATATATGATATGTATATATATATATATATATATATATATATATATATATATATATATATATATATATATATATATATATATATATATATATATATATATATATATATATATATATATTTATTTATTGAGTTTATATATATGATATGCATGTATAGTGTGGTTGTGGTATGATAACTAATACTATGAGATAGACTTGAGGATGACCTGTTTGACCAGTTGACAAACAAGTTGACCAGGATTGACTTTGACTCCTAGTTGACCAATGGTTGACCAGATTGACCTAGAATTGACTAACCTAGACTAGTTGACCATTGTTGACCAAACCCAAGATAGTTTGACCATAATTGACTATAGTTGACCTAGTTCGACTGTATAGTTGACCAAGGTTGACCAAGAGTTAACTTTAGCCTAAATTGACCTAGAATCATATAGAATGCATTGTAAACTTTATTTTTACCATTGTGGATACATTATGACCTGGGTTACTCTAAATAGGACTCAGTTACTCAGATTTGGATATTTATTCTCATCAGACATTCAGGATCTCAAGCGAGTACATTCTCTGATCGTTTCATACTTGTCAGGATTTATATTCTTGCTCTAGATTCTTTTACTTTATGATGTCACGTTATTATCACGGATTGGTACTATATGGATATTTTTATGAGACGTTATCTCCCTTAGCGGGCGCATCAGATATTTCATGTCATGTGTTTCATGTACATCATGTATTCCTTGTTCTTATATTATTCATGTATTCTTATATGTTCTCATGTGCTTTCATGTACGCTTATGTACTTTCATGTGCTCCCGTGTACATCCATGATTTCTCATGTGCTTCATGTGTTACCAAACCATCATGTTCGTAACGTAACTTGACTGGATCCTTGTGTATTGATTGTGGGTAGGGGTGAGTATAAATGGTCATGTGATTTAGCCATCATGTTCACTCTGTTACTTTTCATGTGATTATCATGTTTCTCATGTACGGCACAGCCTTCATGGCTAGTGTTTTTATGTGCAACCTATTTTATATCATGTTCAACCCAAGCCAATTACATGCCATCTCGTATTCTAAATCACTAGTCACTTACAGTTCTTACTTATCATGTATATATTTCCAGTTATCAAATATCTTTTGTTTTCATGTACATTTTCTTACAGTCCATGTATCTTACTCTTTTGCATGCTTTATATTTCCTGCCATGATATGAACTGCGTGAGATGTATTGTGTTCGTTCCTGTCCTGCCTGGACCTGTTGAAAATATTACAGAGGATGAGGAGGACTTCTGTCCTACCTACTACGGAGCATGCCTAGATGACACTTTCAACCTGGACCCCCAGGAGGTTTAGGCATCTGTTAAGGATCCTACCCTTGTTTAGATTAGATAGCTAGATTGTTTATCTTATTTTCTTTATGTTATTTGTGTTTGTGGATTCAGAATTTGTATTATTTAGAGATGTTGAGACTTAATGTTGTTAACTTGGATTTATTTCCCTTCTATTGTATCTTCGTTTGAGGATTTTATTATCTATTATATCGTGCTATTTCTATCTTTAGACTTGTGATTGAGTGGTACCTTCTGTGTTTGGCCTCCGTTTGGAGAGTATATCATATTTGGTTAGTTGAGATCATGACCTAGAATAGCGTTCTACTGCCGACACTGCGGCGTAGGCTGGACGTAGCCACTTTTTGTGTCCTACACTGGGTGCGGGTCATGACACTATCGTACGCAGATAGCGATTGTACGTGGATGACAATCTTCAAACCCTTCCTCGATGGTGAACATATGTAAGTTTGATGGAGAGAAAAAGACGGAGGGAGTATACGTGGGTTTGATGGCAAAACTATGGCGAGAGAAAGATTAATTATTTGGAGGGAGATAAAGATCTGAGGGGAGATGAAAATTTTGGGAAATATAATAAGGGGAAAATGATTGGAAAGTTTGGAACGTTTAGGTTTGGTAAAAAAAATTGCTTGGATGCTTTATTTAGCAAGCACATGAGATGCACGTGGATGCAATCCCAATTTGGAACATATTTGAAACACTACAAAAATGTATTTTAATAAATATTTTTCCTAAAAATAAAATAAAATATAATAGGAACATTTCTTTGATCCGGAACATATTTCATATGTTTCCGAACCTAGGAACAAAAAATAAGCATTCCAGATAGAAAAATACCTAGCATTCCTAATTTGCCATTTTGGTGTAGTGGGGGGAGATAGGAAGAAGATATATTATCATTCTAGAAGAACATCATGAATTATCGTTTTAGAATAACGTCGTAAGATATCGTTCTAGAAGAACGTCTTGAATCATTGTTCTAGAAGAACATTCTAGAGCATCATTCCATAAGAACGTATCATGGCATACTTATAATTTATATAATCTTGACTAAATTAGGAGAAATTATTTCTTGTATTTTATTACAAATAAATTATTAGATGCTTACTCGATTATGTTGTACAAATAGTTATACTAACTATGAATCTATTTTATAATCGAAGTACTAAAAGAACCAAATAAAGACAGCAAATGAATAAGTTCTATAGTAAAAATGCGTAAGACCCAAAGATTCTAAATATTTATCTCTCCAGAAGAAGTAGCCAAATAATATTAAAGATTCTAAAGATTCAGCTCTCCCAAAGAAAAGACCGAATAATATAACATACCCTAATGCTCTTGAAGAAGCAGCTCCCGAAGAAGCATCTCGTGTAGAGAAAACATTCATGACGGTCCGGAAGATATCATGAACCAAAGATCAAAATTCTCAAAGTATATCGCTCCGGTAGAGGATATACCTCAGATTCCAGAAGATACTAAGAAAGTGGTACCGGTACCCAGAAAATCTATGTTTTATACACAGTTAAGAAAATTTTGTAATAAATAAGTTTGTCATAAATGACACTATCAAATAAGAATAAAAAGGGTTATAAAATAAAAGGATAACACTAAACTACGAATAATCTAATGGAAAGATGCGATATCTCTTGCGAAACGTAGAGTATTCGGTACTATAGTTGAAAACCCAAAATGAATAAATCCGGTAGATTTTGAATAGGTGTTTGTAACAAATAAAGGATCCAAAAGTATTGAGCAATGTTAGCTCAAAGAATTTTGAAATGATCATGAATAGAATATAAAGAAATATATTCCCCGGTCATGATATATAACCTAGACGATACGATTTACAAAAATCCCTAAAGGATTTAAAATTTCAGGTATATCTTTGAAGGATTTAAAAATTATTGTGCTATCCCGAAAGATTTGCAAATGAGTCATATATGAACTAAAACCATCCAAAAGAATATGATATGCTCATTGAGTATATGTCTAAGAAAATATCTAATAATAAATGTACATTCATATTTATGAAGAAATCCCTGAACATATTTGTCAAAACGACTTTCTATTTACATGAAAGTACCTTTCGAAGAGAAGATCACCCGAAGAGATTTAAAATATCTCCCGAAGAGATATGGAATCTCTAGAAGAGATATGGAATCTCCCGAAGAGATTAGAATCTCCAGAAGAGATTGGAATCTCCAGAATAGATAAAGATATATCTCTAGAAGAGATCTTATGTAATCTCATGAAAAGATGAATCTCTAGAAGAGATCTACTATAATCTCCTGAAGATTTAATATTAATCTCCTGAAGAGATAAGATAAGATAAGATAATGTTGATCTCCTATAGAGATAAATCTCTTGTAGAGATATAATGTGAATAAATGGCATGTCAATAGGATCCATTACGACCAAAAGAACATGTTATGGTCCTGATACCAAATATCAATACATATTCTTTATTATCATTCACTCAACACAATATTTTATGTGAATCTGCTGATATACATCTACACACATATACTGGATTGACATAAGGCACATAAATATTTCTTGATGAATTTTTTGATCTAATAAGATATGCAGATGAATGATATTTATCTGATACTCATTAAATGAATACCACAAGCAAGATATGTTTTATAAATAATATTACAGGTATTTTATAGAGAATTAAAGTAAATCATTGCAGCAAATTTATCAAAGCAAACGGAGAATGTGCATGGCTATGATTTCAACAGTTGAATAATCAGGGGAGTTTAACGCTTTCAGGAATAGCCAATAAGTCTACAAGTATTCATTAGGATATGAGGATAATGTATAAAAATGTATAGACAAAGATTGGGGTGAGATGTAATATTCAAATTTACTGTGGGTTATATTTCTTTCTTTATTGATGTAAGAACTACAAGTAATTTTGATAATTTGAGGGAGAGCATCCTTGTAACGCCCCAGTCCCAAAATACGTAGGACTAGGTACATCGACATGCCAGCTGTATACATATGAAGTATACTCCAATATATGGAAACCTCGTATGAATACATAAGCTGTAAAATGCAGTAATTCCAGAATAACTAAATCTCATCCACTAGATAAATAAATGATATAAAAGCAACTTTGAATTTGTCATGTATACAATCGTTGGGCGGAGACAAAGTCCACTACCAATCATCTCAAATAAAATGTACAAGAAATGATCGATAAAATAACGAGACGAACCAAGCGCAATCGTCTTCGAAAGAATGGAGAAGATCACGGCCTTGGCTAGAACACCTGTAAATTCACAGAAGCACACACCTGGAGAGATAACCAGGTCCTCAGAGGGACGTAACAATATACAAGAAAATACCATGCCATAATAACTGTGATATATAATATAAAGAAGGAAATATGTATGCAATCGGGTGCCTAACCAGTCTACAGTGATAATACAATGAGAACAAACCTTTGACGCATGGGCAGGATCAGGAATATCAGGAATCAGGACCATATCCCCTACTGGAGATAACCGGCAATCAGGACCGTACCTCCCACTGGAGATAACCGGCTAGCAGGACCGTACCTCCCACTGGAGATAACCAGCAATCAGGACAGTGCATATATGACCCATACGTTAAGGAACTGTTCTTTCCACCCAATGCCTATTAGAGTCACATCTATGGCACTTATGTACCTCTAGTAACTGCCAAGTCTACTAGCATGCAATCTATTGGTAGTTACCCTATCCGTCGCACGCACCATACGTATCGGTGGCCAGTCGACTACGTGGATACGTGTCCTATATGAGACTCACATCACGTGATACAACAAGTGTCAAGGCCGTATGAGATATACCAATACCTCAACATCAAAGGGTGGTCAATAAGCTAAGTCAATGCAAGAGAAAATACATAAAGCAAGAAAAATGACCGATAGAGTCGCTTGCACCCAAGTGTGACTTGGACGCACAGTTTAAATATCACGAAACAAAATGCTAAAAATAACAATTGAAAATAAGAATATAATAATCACAGAGTAAGGTGGCAAGGTATCTTGCCTGCGGTGCGAGAAGGGCAATTCCAAGAGTAGCAAGTGTCAGCACCAAAACTCACAAATCAGAGATGACTCCAAACGCTGAAAAAAACATCAAAAATGATCTCGATGAAAAAGATATACCTAGGAAATGCTTGTCCAAAAGTCAAATTCTGGAACAGGGGCAAAATCGTAATTTCGGGTCAAAACGATGTCCGCCGTTGGACCAGCTTTGCACCGAAATGCGTGCCAAAGTCTATGGTCTCTAAAGTCGTCAAACTATACGTCTACAGTTTCAATTTGGGGAGAGAAACTCCTGTATGTCCAGTTTTGGATTCCGAGGAGCCGTGTACAAAATCGTCCGTTTGAGTGGGTCGCGGGCCCGCCAAAAATGGGTTCCGATTCGACCTTCTCAGAATCGAACCAAAATTGGCATACAGGACCAGAATTTCGATCCGGACCAGTTGGCGCAAGTTTTGTCTCGATTCGACGACTGTACACGAAGTTATGGGCAAGTTTGCAAAACGTCGATACGGGGGTATCTCGACGGATACGCGTTGGTTTCGTCACGCACACACGACGAAACTGAGTTCCGTCAGTTCCCACACGTCCGCAACGTCCATACGCGCCTTTCGATGCGTATAGCGTGCGACCACGTCGCCCGGTTTGTCGGGACGTACGTCGTATCGGAGAAAATTCTAAAATTTTATATAAATTAACACAGGTTTTTCTCCAACTTCAACATCAGTTTATTTCTTACACGTTATTCGAAACAACGATCCAAAAGGTGCGTTGTGATCTCGGTTATGTTGTCTTTTACTGTTTTGGATTAGTTCCTATATTACTTTACTGTACAGCAAGAAAATTGGCCGACAAGTTGTCATTTTAAAACAGTTTTATGGTAGTACAGAAAATAGATTTTTGTTCAACTTCGTCCCGATTTTTGAGCAAGTCGATGGGTTTTTTTTCGAAATCCACCTGGAGAATCTCGAAGAGGGTCAAGTCTACTTTCCAAAAAATTTTATGGATCAAAAATCGGTGCTACGAGTAAAAAGTTATGTCATAGGGAAATAGGGTACCTTGAGTGGGAAAACTGCCCCGTGGGTGACGCGCGGCTGACTTCTAATGCTCCGTTCGTCACGCACAAAGATCCGTTGCTGGTGAAACGAAGTCGTAGGCGAAGGGGGTATGATCGGCAGCAACTTTCGTTTTGGAAGATTAGGGTTTTGAGGCTTGTGGAAAAAGTTATATGCTTAACAATTTGGACGAAAATCTTAATACTTATACTACTAATACTATTAGTTAATGGGCCACTTCGTGGAATCATTGGGTTGCTGCTGCAGCACCCACGAATTGGTGGGGTGGGCCCACCCACTCACGTGGGTGGGTTTTTTTTTTCTTTTCTTTTCTTATTCTTTTTCTTTTCTTTTTCTTTTCTTATTCTTTTTCTTTTCTTTTTCTTTTCTTATTTTATTTATTAAAAATCTTTTTTTAACTATTTTTTATTTTCTCTTATTACTATATTTAATAACTATATTCTATTTTATTTATTATTTTTAATTAAAAAGTCTTTTCAATAATACAATAATTAGATATATTTATATGCACATATATTTCCACATATATGTTTATATAAATATATACACCTTGATAAATCAACACATACATATATACATATATACATATATACACATATATAAGTATATCATATAAATTTACACCCATACTATGCATTACACTCCTAATATTATGCATACATGTATTTTAGCAAAAAAATTACACAAAATTAATATCAAATAAATTAGTAAATTAGGGGGTTTTACATCCTACCCAACTTTAAAAAAATTTCGTCCTCGAAATTAAAACTACGGTAAGGGGGGCGAATTGCAAATGCAAAATTTTAAGGGCTAACATATGAAAGTCGTCCCTTGGTTTTCGAACAAATGAGGGTAGTTGTACAAGGAACCTTATTGGCTTAACTTCTATAGGGTAAGTGTTCTTGGTTCAAGGCTCTACACCGCTTATAAAGTTGGCCATCAGTGATAAATGTCGTTACGAGCCTTATGAAAGGGGCTAAAAGGTGCAGGGGTTTCATATTGAATGAATCCATCTCGAATTTAAACTATATTGGTGGGGCAATATCTCGTAAGATCAACTTATACCATCTCTGCTAGGCTATGGTAGTCTAGAACAAGTCCTAACTTGAGAGGTTGGGCTAGTTCCGAATCGGATTGGTTAGATAGGTGTCGTAAGTCAAAAATATGCCTCTCGTAGTTTTTGTGTGCAAGTAGTAGATAGGGTCTCAATTGAGTATCACACTAGGGCAGGTGCATATTGGACTTCGAGTAGATTACAACCATATATCGGGTCAAAAGTTTTGAGTTGAGTTTTGTTCTCAAATTGCAACCGAAAGGTTCATCGGTATTACGGTAAGGTTTATAATTAGCCCTTTTGCTCAAGAATCGTATCATGAAAATAGAGTACAAGGGGACATATTTATTGGAACATGATATGTCTACATGAAGGTGGGCTCGTTTAGGTCTTGCAGATGGAATTTGTTGGAAGGTGGCAGCTGGTCTTGTGCTCCGAATCTAAATGGCACGATCGGGGACCCAAAAAATTCTAAATAGAAAGTGGGAGTTCATGAGGCACTAATTATCGTTCTAACAGAAACTACTTATTATAATCAATAGGCAATCCTAGTACATTCTAAATTCTACTGGGGCTCTACGATCTATATCCTATAATAATTTATTTCTAGGAGTTAACAAAGACACCTCTCTATGGTTTAGTGGAGTTAGAAATGTTCAAGTCGGAAGGTCATACCTCAATTTGTGAAAGAATATTACACGGTGTACTAGGATACGAGATGTGATAGATATGAGTCAAGTTTTGAAGACCGTACTTTGAGTCCAACAGATGTCAATGACTCTATGAATATATGTTTTCTGTCTATAGATGGTATGATAAACTGAGGAGGATATTACGGGTCTATCTTTCCTCAATACAAGTATCTGACTTTCCGAAATCCGTAAAGGTAAAAACAATAAGTGTTCCAGGGAGAGAGAATGGAATACAAATATGGGATTCCGGAGGCATTTCAAATAGAGTTGTCAAGGCAGTTGCGGATGAGATCCTAGAGCCATATATATCTCAATCCTCGTAGGATAAGCAAATAAAAGCGAACCAACTGTACGAAGGTTGATCAGACCATCATACACTAATTCTGATTAGACAATATGTTAGTGGGCGGCCCCAATATACATATGTCGTGAACAAGCTCGATAAGGATAAGCTTGCAAAAAAAACCTAGAGTACGTTAGCATCATTAGTCAAGATGGTACAAACATAGGCACGGGAGATTAAGATTGAAAACCGCCAGTTCCACACGTCTGCAACGTCCATACGCGCCTTTCGATGCGTATAGCGTACGACCACGTCGCCCAGTTTGTCGGGACGTACGTCGTATCGGAGAAAATTCTGAAATTTTATATAAATTAACACATATTTTTCTCCAACTTCAACATCTATTTATTTCTTACACGTTATTCAAAATAACGATCCAGAAGGTGCGTTGTGATCTCGGTTATGTTGTCTTTTACTGTTTTGGATTAGTTCCTGCATTACTTTACTGTACAGCAAGAAAATTGGCCGACAAGTTGTCATTTTAAAACAGTTTTATAGTAGTACAAAAAATAGATTTTTGTTTAACTTTGTCCCGATTTTTCGAGCATGTCAATGGGTTTTTTTTCGAAATCCACTAGGAGAATCTCGAAGAGGGTCAAGTCTACTTTCCAGAAAATTTTACGGATCGAAAATCGGTGCTACGAGTAAAAAGTTACGTCGTAGGGAAATAGGGTACCTTGAGTAGGAAAACTGCCCCGTGGGTGACGCGGGGCTGACTTCTAATGCTCCGTTCGTCGCGTACAAAGTTCCGTTGCTGGTGAAACGAACTCGTAGGCGAAGGGGGTATGATCGGCAGCAACTTTCGTTTTGGAAGATTAGGGTTTTGAGGCTTGTGGAAAAAGTTATATGCTTAACAATTTGGACGAAAATCTTAATACTTATACTACTAATACTATTAGTTAATGGGCCACTTCGCGGAATCATTGGGTTGCTGCTGCAGCACCCACGAATTGGTGGGGTGGGCCCGCCCACTCACGTGGGTGGGTTTTTTTTTTCTTTTTCTTTTCTTTTCTTATTCTTTTTCTTTCTTTTTCTTATTCTTTTTCTTTTCTTTTCTTTTCTTATTTTATTTATTAAAATCTTTTTTAACTATTTTCTATTTTCTCTTATTACTATATTTAATAACTATATTCTATTTTATTTATTATTTCTAATTAAAAACTCTTTTCAATAATACAATAATTAGATATATTTATATGCACATATATTTCCACATATATGTATATATAAATATATACACCTTGATAAATCAACACATACACACATACTATATACATATATACACATATATAAGTATATCATATAAATTTACACCCATACTATGCATTACACTCCTAATATTATGCATACATGTATTTTAGCAAAAAAATTACACAAAATTAATATCAAATAAATTAGTAAATTAGGGGGTTTTACAATCCTGAAGATGCACGTATCCCGAAGATGCTAATAGAGATATTTCGAAGTATGTCTTGCGCAATGTACTCTTTTTCTTCATTAAGATTTTTTTCCACTAAGTTTTTCTTTC